>JACCGJ010019305.1:0-13296 GCA_013407085.1 Atriophallophorus winterbourni | reverse complement strand
AATCTTTTATGCTTCTCAGATCGAGTTTCCAAGACACTGGGTGAAGGCGGACGGGTAGAATTCTTTTACTTAGACTTAGACTCGGTTAGTCGCAGGTTCCTTGGGATGTAGCTCGCGGCAAATGGCATATCTGGTAAGCTTCACGACTGGATCACCAGTTTTCTTCGTGATAGATCCTTTCGGGTCCGTGTAGTCGATACTACCACTGAAATCGCAACAGTTACCATTGGGGTCCCACAAAGTTCAGTATTTGGCCCAATTCTCTTTCTGATCTTCATCGATGATCTGGTATCGCAGTTGTCATGTCCCTGCTACATGTTTGCTGATGATGTCAAATTCAACAGGTCCGGTGCTCACGGTAATTTGTTGAGAGATAATAAAAAGGTCATTTATTGGTCGCAGGATTAGGATTTTCTTCTAAACTATAGTAAATGTCATTTGTTGTCTGCAGCAGTCGACAGGATTACAGTAGCTGCGGATAACGGTATGATCGACTTTAAATCTATTCAGAGGGTTAAAGATTCGGGTATAGTTGTAACAACGGACTTCAAATGGACTGCGAAATGTGCATCGGCTGCACAACGAGCTAGAGTATAAGTATTTAGGCTCAAATCCGTTCTGACATGTTGAACGCCGGAAGTGTTTATCCCCTTATATACGGCGATAGTCAGACCACATTTCGAATACTGCGTGCAAGCCTGGAACCCCTTTTTTCAAAAAGACATATTACCACTAGATAGAATCCAACGTCTGGCTACCAAAATGGTTGAAGGTATGTTTGAGAAACTGTAAGAAGAACCTCTAATTACTTTAGGTTTCTTCTCCCTTCGGCGTCTGCTTCTACGGGGTGAAACAGAAACATTAAAAATCCTGAAAGGCTTAAGAGGGTTGTCAAATCGTGTTCTCTCGAGCGATCAACCCTTCAACTAGAGGACATACATTGAAGCTCACGAAAAACCACAGCTCTTTGAATCTTGGGCAACACTTCTTCATTGAAAGAGTGGTAAGCTTCTGGAACAAGCTGCCTGAGGAACTAATCGCTTGCGCATCAGAAGGTGCATTAAAAAGGGGTTTAAATGCCTTGTGGAATGAGCTTTTCCCAGACTTCTTCCATGAATATACAGGTCGTCTTTCGACAGAATAATCCATTTTTGTTCATTCTGAATTTGTATTGTCCTTACCAAGAGTGAAAAAAATCCTGTTATATAATGATTCGTTTTAAATGTACGCACCAATTTTCCATAGCTAACCTATCACCGGCTTGGTGAAGAGAAACCCTTTCTATTTTTCCCAGTCGCAGCTACGAATACTTGGACCGAAGGACAGCCTGGAAAACACCGGACGTATCATTGCATACAACGAGGATACCAGAAAAAAATGAACAAACTTTGGTAGTAGTGGGCGCTCCTTTGAAGCTTACTACCGACAGAAATTCTGGACGCTCAAGTGGCTTATCAGCCATTTACAGTCATATGCCAACTGAATTGAACTGAACTGAAATTTTAATAGATGCAACTCACCACATACAAATTATTATCTACATTTGGAGTAAAAAAAATTGAAATTCTGTTGTTGTCTAATTCAATGAAGGAGTTGTGTTGGTTGAAAGTAGATTGTTTTGTGCAATCTTCGCACAAATGTTTCATCACGCAAGTCAAATCAAGCATGTAGTAAGTTAAACCCTCCATATTTATGGTCAAAAACCACAAAAATATTGAGGAAATCATGGTAGTGGCGAGTGGTTCCAAGCACACCTCTGTAACGAAGCGTCATTTCTTATGTATCTTTTGTATTTGGCGCCAATATTATCGTTTGCTTTCATATCGCACAACACGTAGAAAAGAATGTCAAACTCTTTCTACGTTTCTATTGTGAATAAGAATGATAATGTTGGTTATTCTATTTTATATTATATTGATTCTCAATCCCTTTGTTTTGTCGGACTCTAACCCGCGCACGTCGGATTTCGTTTCCCCTTTGGCCGCCGCTAGCTGCTGCTAAGGCAGCCATCGTCTTCCAGCCAGCCGGCTGCGCATTCACACAAGGACCTGTGAACAATCATCCAGCGAACCAGCTGCGCATCAACCACAGGACTTGTCTAAAACATTCTGTTGTACCGCGTGCCTCATCCCATACACTTTGTATTCCGACTTCCGGAGTTCTCATTTGGTGTGTGCTAACACTGTGCTTGTGGTAAACTGCAAATTTACCTCAATCGCTACACCTCCGAAAGAATCTAGGCACTCGTTTCGACTTGGTCGACTATCTCCCTGTGATACTGATACTGATACTGATATAACAAGATCCAGGACCGAAGGTTCACAGCCAAGCCGGAAACTTGTTGGCTCATGTTGGCTCATAGCATGTCTGTGGCCTTCTAAATAACTGGATCACAAACTTCTTGAGCAATCGGTATTTTCGCGTTCGCATAGGCAATATCTATTCCGCGAAAGCAGGAGTTGTTAGTGGAGTCCCGCAGGGATCAGTACTAGGCCCACTACTCTTTCTTATCTTCATCGATGATTTGTCAGCCTCGCTTTAGTGTCCATGCTATATTTTGCAGACGATGTCAAGTTTATCGCATCGCTGAACGAACAGGATCTTTTTGAGGATATAGAAAAGGTCATCAAGTGGTCTCCCACGTGGGATCTACCAGTCAACTTCTCCAAAAGCTATCTTCTGTCCAAAGCTGCAACGAAGCTGCAGGTTGCTGGACCTGATAACATACTGGAGATAACTGGGGTATCAAAAGTCCGGGACTTAGGTATTGAGGTTTCAGCGGACTTTAAATGGGCTGATCAATGTGCAGCTGCTGCACAACGCGCTAGGAACCAGCTCTTTCGCCTCTGATCAGTTTTATCCTGCATGTCCCCGGAGGTTTTCATCCTATTGTATAAAGCGATAATGAGACCTCATCTCGAGTATTGCGTTCAAGCTTGGTCTCCTTACTTGGAAAATGACATTGTCACGCTTGAAGGTGTTCAGCGCCTAGCTACTCGTATGATTATAGGGCACCGCTACCTTTATATTTGTTGAACGTTCAATTCCGCTGAAACAAATGACCTTGAACAAATTGTTTTTGCAAATGTACATACTGTAATCCGATTGTACGAAGCTATTAGAAATTATTGATCATGTTTAACATGCCTTGGATTTCCAAGAATAAAATTTATTTATTTATTTATTTAATCTGGGAAGTCGTATGAACAACGACTGTTGAGTCTAGTTCTCTTTTCGCTAGAAAGAAGGCGACTACGTGGAGATCTGATCGAGACCTTTAAAATCGTTAGAGGCTTTAGTTCTATTGATAAGGCTGATATGTATGCTCTCGCGCCAGTAGTAGGTACTCGAAGCCATTCACTGAAACTGGCAAAGCAACATGTCAGGTCTAATGCACGTAAGCACTTCTTTAGCGAAAGGGAGGTGAATCATTGGAACTGTCTGTCCGAAGAGGTAGTTTGTTCAGTAACGTGCTTCAAATATAGACTAGACTCGATCTGGCGCTATGTGTTTCCCAATTTTTATCCCCAATTTTATAGTTGTTCTTCTATTTGTCGTTGGGACGCACTAATGTCTCTCCTCACCTATTGGGTGAGGGAAGTTTTTCTGTTAGATTTCAGCCAAAGTCATACCAGAAGAATATTGAACCTACTGTTCGAAGTGGTGGACGCTTTTTTGGCTTACCACCGGAAGTATTCTGGACGCTCGATTGACGACTCTGCCACATATCGTCCTGTGCAAACTGAACTGAAAGGAACTGAATCGAGTAGACAAAGACCTGGGACTTGCCACTAAACTTGGGAAAGAGCTGTCTTCTGGCGACTGATTTAGCGACAACTCAACTAGAAGTTGATGAAGGAACTATCAGAATAGCGGCTGCTCAGAAAGTGAAGGATCTTGGTATCACTTTAACAGGCGATTTCAAATGGGCTACTTAATGTGCCGAAGCTGCAAACAAGGCTCGCAGAGAATTGTTCAGACTTCGCTCAGCGTTATCTTGCCGAAAACCTTCAATCTTCATTCCCTTATACAAAGTAGTCGTGCGTCCTCACTTGTAATACTGCGTTCAATCCTGGGCACCGTACTTAAAATGGATATAGCATGTCTTAAAAGGGTCCAGCGCCTTGAGACTAGGATGGTTGAGGGTCAGACAGGTAAAACCTATGAGGCTAGACCAGGGGTGGGCAAACTACGGCCCGTTAGGCTTTTTAATCTGGCCCGCCGACATTGTCCAAACTTGTTACCCTTCAATTTTCTGCATGTAATAACTGATAAACCCTGAAAGTTTAGACAATGATAATTTTCTACTTTATTTGTAGACATTTGAGCCCTTCTGTGAAAATGAGTGGACCAAAGAGAAGAAAAGTGGACAGCGAATGCCGAGTTTTTAATAAGGAGTGGACAACAAAATACTTCTTCACCGAAGTCCGGTCAACGGCTGTATGTCTGATATGCCAAGAAGCTGTTGCGGTTATCAAAGAGTACAATATCAGCCGTCACTTTGACACGAAGCAGGCAAATTATGCTAGCAAGCAGTCAACACAAGAACGGGCGGCTACTGCTCAAAGGTTGGCAGCTCATTTACACAGTCAACAAAACTTGTTTCAAAGACAAACAGCAATTCAAGAGTTAAGTACCAAGGCAAGTTATTTGCTGACATTCAAATTAGCAAAGGCTGGCAAGCCTTTCTCCGAAGGCGAGTTTTTGAAAGAATGCATAGTCGAGACAGCTGGTCTCTTGTGTCCGGAGAGCAAAGGCAAGTTTGAAAAAATCAGTTTAGCACGCAGAACAGTGACTCGCCGCGTGGAACTGATCGACGCAGATATACTCAGATTGTTAAACAAAGAGGCAGAGTCCTTTAAGTTATATTCACTAGAACTGGATGAAAGTAACGACATAAAAGACACTGCTCAGCTCCTAATTTTTATCCGAGGGATTAATGACAGTTTTGAGATAACAGAGGATCTTTTGAGCATGGAAACACTGAAAGGAAAAACGACAGGAAAGGACTTATATGAACAGGTGTCTGCTGCCATCGAGAGAATGAAGCTACCCTGGAGTAAACTTGCCAATGTCACTACGGATGGATCGCCAAATTTAACTGGAAAAAACGTCGGGCTGCTGAAAAGAATCCAGGATAAAGTGAAAGAAGAAAACCCTGACCAGAATGTTGTTTTTCTTCACTGCATCATTCATCAGGAGTCTCTGTGTAAGTCTGTATTGCAGCTTAATCACGTCGTGGATCCGGTTGTAAAACTTGTTAACTTCATACGAGCAAAGGGACTTAATCATCGTCAGTTCATTACGTTCCTGGTAGAAACTGATGCGGATCCCCAGGACCTACTTTACCATTCTCGCGTCCGCTGGTTAAGTTTGGGGAAAGTGTTTCAACGAATCTGGGATCTCAAAGAGGAGATTCGCTCATTTTTGTTGTTAGTGGGAAAATCCGAAGAATTCCCCGAGCTGAGCGACACAACCTGGCTATGTGACTTCGCATTTGCTGTGGACATATTTTCACACATGAATGAGCTGAACGTGAAGCTACAGGGGAAAGATCTGTTTGTGCACGACATGTACACAAATGTGAGAGCCTTTAAATCCAAGCTTGGTTTATTCTCCAAGCAAATGTCAAATGGATCTTTCGCAAATTTCCCCACCCTGGCTGTGCAGAAAGAGGCCGCCCGAAATGCGAAGAAATACTGCAAATCACTGGACGACATGCACATGGAATTTTGCCGTCGGTTCTGTGATTTTTGAAAAAAATTGACAAGTTGCTTCAACTGGTGTCTTGTCCTCTTTCACAAGACCCCGAATCAGCACCGCAGGAGCTGCAATTGGAACTGATCGATCTTCAGTCTGACTCCATCTCAAAGGAGAAGTTCAAGTCTCTTAAACTGAATGAATTTTATGCTTCACTTAACGAGACCACGTTTCCCAACCTTCGAAGGACTGCACAGAAGATTTTGGTGTTGTTTGGCTCGACCTATGTGTGTGAGCAGACGTTTAGCGTCATGAAAATCAACAAATACCATCACAGATCCAAGTTAACAGACCAACACCTTAGATCTGTCCTGAGAATTGCCACAACAAAATTAACTCCAGACCTCGATGCACTGGCAAAACAGGAGACCAACAACACTGTTCCCACTGAAATTGGTGGGGTTTTCTGCTGTTTTATGAAAAAAATGCATATTGAAAGTTTGTAAGTAAGGCAATTTTTGCTCTTTTTTAGGCAATTATAAAAGCAATATAAAAAAGGCAATTTTTTTCAAGTTTTGAGGGCTATTTATTGGTAACCCTAGTGATGAGGACTCTTTTCCATATTTGACAGTTAATAAATTGGATTGTATTATTAGTACAGTGCTATGAGGTTTACATACACTAAATGTAATATTTTAGTATATATCTGGCACAAAACACTCATCCAAATATCCTGGTCCGGCCCCTCTGTCAAAGTTTGGAACATTGTGGCCCCGTGGTCCAAAGTGTTGCCGAGAACCACCCCTGGCGAACATCAAGGACCCATCGTTGTTCTCACTAAAGAGCGGCGGGCTCTACGTTGTGAAAACCCCTAATAGTAAGCCTTCAACATTCTAAATAGGTCTTACGGGTGATAATATTACTGAAATGCTTAAACTTGCCCCTAAAGCAGCTACAAGGGGTAATTCTATGAAACCTTTTAAGAGTAGGCCCAGGTTGCTGGCACGTGAACACTTTTTCAGCAACCATATGGTCAACTTCTGGAACAAGCTCCCAGATTGTATAGTAAGCCTCCCAAATGTGTTGAGCTTCGAAAGGAAATTAGACGGTAAATGGTCTATCATATTTCCGCACATTGTCTAATAAAAAACTTTGAAAAAAAACAAAAAAATGTATTTTTACATTTTTATCATATCTGTCTAGGCATGGACAACCTGACAGCAAATTAGCCCACATGCAGTCTATGACTGCGTTTCACTTTACCTTAACTAGGCTTAAGATTCCATACACCACACATTGTTCACGCATATTATTGCATTGTTTCCTGAATAGCTGACCTCTCACCATGCTGGTGAAGAGAAACCCTACCTTACATTCCAGATATTCGGAAACGAGAACGTGTGAAAAGTACGAACTCTATACTCGATATCGAAGTGCCGGGTGCTCAACCGCATACCGTAGAAGGAAATCTGGGCGCGTGGTTGGCTTTTAGCCACCTTCAGCCCTGTGCAACTTGAACTTGAACTGAACCCGGGAAATTCAAAGTGTATTCTATGACCTTGATAAAGAGCGACTCATACCAGCAAGGAGGATTGATAGTGGTCAAACGAATATCGTCCTAACCCAATGCCTTGTGTGTTAGTCTCTTTAGTCAACCGCAGTGAGCTCTAATTGTATTGTCTATGTATGAGCGACCTGACCGTTGCAGAGCATTTTATAAACAGTTGGAGCTTATCCCCACTTCCACCCCGGCTATGAAAACCTTGAAAAGTAGGTTGAAATCATTTCCAGATCCATGCAAATCATCGCACAGTCATAGACTGCTTCGAAACCTGGTCTACCCTTCTGTTTTTAACACCCGTTAGCTGCATAAGATTGCTCGCATTCGGTGGCAGCATCGCGTTACAAATATAGATGAATGACAGTGAGTGTTAGGACCAAGTAGCCAATAACTGAGTGAAATGTTGATGTTTGCCCGCTTGCGATAGTTCGGACGTTTTAAAAATGCCTCCCCAAATTTACCATACCGCGCCTTATTCGCAGTCTATATGGTATGGTATGAAAGCACAAGCCTGATCCAGGCAAAGTGCCGCACAGTCAGAGACTGCATGTGGGCTAAGATACTGTCAGGTTGCCCAGGCCTAGACAGATATGAGGACGAAAAAAGAATGGGAAATGGTAGTGAGACTCCAGCCTGTTTCAGCATGTCAATAGGTAATAGTATATTATGGTACAAAAGCTATGAGCTTAAAATATAACCATAGGATAATCAGTACAGGGGGTCGGGTGGAGTTCAGCGTGTTCGGCGTCAATCGCCAAAGTTCAGTAAAGGGTGTGGTTATGTATCATAACAGTCAATACAGGGGGAGATGAATCGGCGAGGTTCCGTAAACGTATCTGGAAAGGAAGAGGAAAACGGGTGCAGTATCGGGAAGAAGAAAAAAGAGAATCCATTAAACTTGTTGAGAAAAATAGAGATAAGCGTCAAGCCGCTTTTTAAAATTCGAGAGCGATGGGGAGGTTACGACAAAAACTGGTAGATCATTCCAAAAACGAGGGGTACGGACAGAAAAGAAAAATTTACGGCAGTTTAACCGACTGGGCTGGTGGGCTAGCTTGAAAACATGCCCCCGGGTTCCGGAACTGGGTGCCATCAAAAGCAGTCCATGGCACGGATGTTTGTTCTCCTGAAGGATCTGGAAAACCAGTATCAGATCACCTCGGATGCGACGGTAACTGATCGGGAACACGTTGAGTTGCTGGAGGCGGTCCTCATAGTTCAGTAAACTGAGTCCTTTGACGAGCTTTGTGAACCTCCGTTGAGCCTTCTCTCGGACGTGATGGTCACGCTTTAACCATGGAGACCAAACGGATACCGCATATTCCAGGTGGGGTCTGATGTACGCGTGTAGGAGCGAGGAAAAGAAGCGGCGGTCAAAAGACCCGAATACCCTTTTGAGGAGCCCTACGTTGCGGTTGGCGACTGATGATGCCAGGGAACATTGGGCTGAGCACCCAAGATCACTTTGAACCAATACGCCGAGGTACTTTTCAAGCATACTCACCGAAAGTTCGGTGTTCCCTAGCTAGTAACTAGGTTCGCCAGAGTGACGGATGCGGAGAGATCGGCATTTTCGTGGGTTCAAAGGGAGCTGGTTCGACGTTGCCCAGTTATTAAGTGAGGTAAGATCGGCTTGCAGGTCATCACACTAGCTCACTAATTCTAGCCAATCAATTTAGCACGATGTTAGCCGCACAGCACAAAGTACTGCACGATTGCACATCCGTGCACATCTGCGCAGTCTGGCAGACGCTAGGTGAAACGACCGGGTGGCCAGTCCATGAAGTGGCGCGTTGGGATAGAGAAACTCACTGTAGCAATAGGCTCAGTTGGGCATATTCGTTTGCCTGGGTGGGGTCCAAAAGCTCCACCTAATAGTTGGCTGGAAACCTTACGAGATATGTCTGCAAACCGGAGTCATTCTTCTTCTTCTTCGGAATAGACGGCAGGAGGACTACAGTCCGTGAAAGCCGCTTGACCTCCCGGGTCTCTGCTATCTCAGCGTAGATTCCTGCACGAGGTTTAAATCCAGAATCAGATTTAGAAACTCCCTTTGGTACTCATCCCCATTTGTAACGAGGTCCAACCAGTTGATATCCGGAGCATTCAGGTCACCGAGTATCATACAATCGTTCCTCGTCCCATGGCGGCGGAGCTGGTCAAATAATGCCATGATATGTGCGCAGGGTGAACGGTAGATGACACCGATCATTGTTGATCCATTACTGGACTTGATCTGACACCAAATGCTTTCAGCAAAACCACCATCATCTCGAAAACGATCAACAACCTCCACGGATAAATTTTCTTTGACGTATATCGCCACCCCACCACCATGTCGAGATCCAATTCGATCACTTCTGAGTAGGCGGTAATTCGGGATGAATAGCTCTGCATCAGTAATGTCGAGTGTCAGCCAGGTTATTCCAACGATATCTGGCTGTAGTGCCAAGACATGATGGCTTACTTCGTCAAATTTGTTCCTCAAACTCCGCGCGTTGAAACAGAACACTTCGAAATACTTTAATGGAGAGCAGTTGGATGCTCGATCAGTATGGGCCTCCAGCGAACTTTGGATGGCCTCTTTACTACGCGAAAATCCACAATACGAAGCTCTTTCTCACCCTCCGATAATCTTTTCTTAAGCTCCATCGTAGCAGTCTTCATCTTGATTCTATCGTCAGGTGACAAATCTCGTAATATTTTATACGGTACACCCTTCAGTCGATGAACGCGCTTTAGGATCTTTTGGGCCTGATCGTCGGAAGCCAGTACTGTTTTCAGAACCCTGGGCTTTTCACACTCCAGATTTCTGCGTCCAAGTTGAAACGCTGATGCAATTGTGATACCAGCCTCCCCTTGGTCAACCATTTTCCCGAAAACTGATTGAAGAAACTGGCTATCCTGTTGAATTCTGGCAGCAGATGTTTCTCCATCTGGTTCCGGTGCATTCACAATAATGAGGCAGCATTTGCGTGCGTCTGGTGAACTGTCAGCTTTACTGCTCGGAAGTGAGATCTTACTCTCCTTCACCACATTCCTAGAAAACTGTTGTGGAAATCGGCATTCCAATTTGTCGACTCTGTTCGAAATATTGGACCAGATTGCAGTATCGGCATCTGTATTTATGGCGGCTACAGAGGCATATGTGGCGCTAGCATTTGGGTCTAATTCATTAGACGTGACCACATGTTCCGCAATATCTGAAGAGGCAGATTCCACTTGCACGTTCGATGGCAGTGCAACAATTTTATTTCTTCTAGTTTTCGATCGGCGTCCGGATGACACAGCTTTGCTCTTTTCCGGTGTGCTACCGAGTGGAGGCGTTTTGCTATCAGCCGGAACACTTGTGCCTTGTAAATCATTAACCAGCATGGAGCCACTTACAGGTAGATCTTCCTTATTTGGCAAATGAGAGGACTGCAAGGCTTCCAGACGAGGGATGCACGCTTCACAGATAAAATGAAGGTACGGCTCATGGTAGGTCCTCAACGCCTGATAAGTGGTGTCCTCCATTTTACATCATCGGGTGTGAATCCAGCAGCTGCATATTGAACATTGCATGGCTTTGGATGGGAAAATAACTTTCTTGGCGCACTTCAAGCACGGCGAAGAAGTCATTGTAACGTAGCCTGCAGTGAATCGTTAACGGAGCAGAAGATTGCGAAAACAATTTACCAGGTTTCACGGGGAATACTTCTCAGTAAATCCCCAGACACATATATGGTTGCTAATAAAAATTTCAATTGAATCAGAGAAGGAATCTGATTCGATATTCAGCCACAAGACTTGTATTGAAAGATACTTGGAACCTCAGAAATTCACTCCACGCGCGACCTTGATTTCGAGTTCAGTTCACGAGGCGGCACTGTATTTTATTGTGTCATAATTGTCTTTTAATCCGGTATTATTTGATGGGGAAAAGCAAAAACAAGTTGATTTTGCGCATTTGCTTTTACATATTCCGCTTGTCTGCTTTCCTTTTTCACGCGCTTGCTTATCTGCTTGTCTTGCTTCATATTGCTTAGCTCTTTGTCCGGCTCCAGATTTGTGCTTCATGATGATGATGATGAGACTGCACGTGTGTTAAGATATTGTCGAGTTATCCTTGCCTAGACAGATGAAAATTTACATAGAACTGGCAGTGAGACTTCAGTGTGTTTACGGATACTGTTCACCACTATTGACAAATCAGTTTAACACGGTATCGGCTGGGCCGTACATGTTTACTAAACGAATGCACACTCGTGCCCAATTAAATCCTACTTCGTAGTGCATCGGCCGTCGCGCACGATAAATCGAGTCGCCTTACCTTATGCATGTAGCGGGGTGGATATTATGATTGAATCAAGCAAACACCTAGTTAGAAATGACTGATTGTCTAGAAGTTAGGCTTCATTCAATTAGCAATTGTAGTAGTGTTGCTGCAAAAGACAGCATGCGATTAACAGATGAATAATGAATAAAACGCAATCATGACAGTGGGTACGCAAAAACAATCCCTGCTCTTCAATCTTTTTCTGTCCCATCCCCTTCCCCACTTTTTAATCATTATCCTCCATTATCTGGTTCAAAGACCGTCATCTTTAAGCGCATACCCTTTGAAAAGCTTTCAGAAAGCCGATCGCGGCGATGTAGTATATAATCTTTCCACTGAGGTGTCCGACAATCTCATATAGTAGTGAAATGCAATGGCTACTGTAATGCCGCGGAGTCAGCATGTGGCAGTTCTGCCTCTAGCAGAAGATCCCACTGGTTTTCCCAGGCTACCCTTCGATTGCTGGATGAATTGCGTAAGTTTTCTTCTGGTTTGCAATATAATGCAGAACGAAGACGCATCAGAAATAATCTTAGGCGTAGCATTCGCTGAGATACCAAAGCGTCTTGCCTGCAAAAACTTGAGGAAATGGAGGTAACTAGCAATTTAGGTAACACCCAGTCCAGCTGATTCTGTTTACAGGTTCTAAGGCCATTGGAGTCAGCAAGAAAATCGCAGAGAATCATGGTGACTTGTTCATTAGCAATATAGCAGGTCAGCAGCAGCTGACCCGTTGCCTTCTATTCGGTATTGTGAACTATGGCTAGTTGATTTGACGCCCCAAAGCGAAGCTGAAATCAAGCTCAATATTTAATCGATTAAATGATTCAAGGCAGCTGGTTCTAATGTAATAGCCCTTGTTCTGTACAAGGAGGGTTGTGATATTTTACTAAGCCCACTACTTAAACTCTTCCATCAGCTCGGTTTCTTGTTTCTTTGTCTTCGGCGCCGTGCATTACACGCGTAATCTCGTATTTCTGAACAGTTCGCAAGATTTTGTCCCGTTATAGGATACGTCGATCACATATTCACTCTTTAGTAAGCCGTAGAACATCACCACACTTATAGTCAGCTTACTGTAGCGATCTTTATTGATTCCTAGGGTGCTTGGATTCGATCGATAGGTACACACTATTTAATGCTTTATTATGATATGGTATGAAAGCACAAGCCTGAGACTGGGCTAAGATACTGTCAGGTTGCCCAGGCCTAGACAGATACGAAGAAGAAAAAAGAACTGGAAATCGTAGTGAGACTCCAGTCTGTTTCAGCATGCAGCTCACTACCTCTGGCCAATCAATTTAGCATGGTGTTAGCCGCACTGCACAAAGTACTGCAGGATTGCACATCCGTGCAATGACTGCCTTATTACACAAGCATGTCCCACAAAAGTACGTGAACATATTTTAGGCGCTTTATTCTTATCGTTCTTGAAGCTTTCGGGTGTGTGTGTTGTTGGCCTCCTTCGGTCGATGTCGACCATGGATCTACATCACAATCGCCTGAATGTTCATGTTCTGCAGCTTTTGGAATGACTAAACAGCCCTATTCGGGAGGAACAATCTCTCCCGCCGCGCCGGCAACGAAAGGCAGAACTCGGTTGTATTGCATCAGTTGTACGCCGGCGGCGTGATCTGCGTTCAGCAGCCAAGAGCTGTATCTGCTCCTCCCCAGCTTGCAGACGACGCTTTACACAATGCCTCCAATGTGAGCGGTC
>JACCGJ010019304.1:0-14012 GCA_013407085.1 Atriophallophorus winterbourni | reverse complement strand
TAAGCCCCTTGAGTGCTTGACCAAGAATCACTTTGTGATTCTGTGTTTGAACAGCGTGTTTCGTTGTACGAATCCTATGTAACAGTGACATACAAGCACAACTTTGTTTACCACTTATCCACTGTTTCAAGGCTCACTGAACCTAATCTTACTTTATCCACCTGATGACGGCAAACAGCTAGAAACCGCTAGTGGTGTTTAAGTGTGGGTTGTGAGTAACATATTACTTTGAATAGTATATGACGTTTGAAAAGCAGGATGGAACTACACGACCGGTTTCGTGGTTTTGCCAATTAAAAGTTATGCTTATCCGTGACGTGATATTCGAATGCCGTTCTGATTTGTGTTCTGAACCCAATTATTTGTGAAGTCGAGGATCAATCGTCATTAGCGAATTGAGATTTAGCTTTCATGTGAGGACTAACCTATGTCTCACAATCGGTGCAATGCAGCACCGATGACCGTTTGGGTATTTCCAAAGATTTTATCGCTTGGACTGTAGTGTGTGGTCTGTTTGAACAATATTTGCCTGTTTGATTACCCTCATAATACAAATTGATACATCTGCTTACGTAACTGTTTACGAGAAAAACTTTGTTGGTAATACTTACCTTAGTGAAGCGGATAAAATTAGAATTTACATGATTAACTCCTCCAAAAACTCGACATTAACCGGAGGTCAACAACAACAGCAAGTGAACTCCATGTAAGATGAATGAGGTACGAAAGTAAAACCGTGTTGAATGGTGGATCATTTGTGTCAGAATCATGTAAGCAATGCTGCCTGTTCTATACCTCCCCATGCTTCGATGATACGGGAATAAGGAAGAAAAAAGGAAAAGCAGGAAATGGCCTCATTCAAAAATATTGGAAATTTCAACATTTGAATAATTCGGATACAACAAATTTCCGTGTACCTGAGAACATTAAAACAAAAATCTATCTGATGAGCAAGTAATGATTAAGCTTCTAGATTCCTAACAAGACCGAGTCACATCCGTGAAAATCAATATTCAAACGTATCTGCCAACAGCAAGCTCATCCTAATTATTCTAATCGAGGAGCCGTTCTCCATACATGAAATAGGAAAATAAAACCTTAATTGAAACCTTTTCGAGATTGATAGGTTCTTTATCAAACATCTTGAGACATTTATTCATTGAACGTATCGCTCACTAGATTCGAACTTCGATACGAATGCACACCGTTTGTCCGCTGGTGTCCCTCGATTGTCGTCAATGATGGATGTAAATTACAAGTGCGTTATGACCTTATGCTCGGCATCGTTTCAGTGGATTATGCAGTGCGATCCGGGAGTAACACACTTTTCTACACCCATCATATTGATAGACAATATTCGACCAACGGCGGAAGTTACATGCTATCGACAAGTGCCACTTCTTCTTTCAGCATCCCAAGATGATACACGCTTTTCTTGAGATTGAAAATGCCGAGTCACGCTGTACCTCCAGATGAGCGATCAAGACAGAGTTGTTTTCAAACCATAAGGTCCATTTCAGAGCTTTCTTATCTCAAACATCTATGGAGCACAAGTATCGCTTGCCCAAACGCTTAGCATATTGATGAAATACACTCCATTAATTAATGAAGGTGATCTCGAGAGTTCTGCATCGTTAACATAGAGTTATCTTTATTTGCGTTCCAAAACGGTCCTGATTGAAAATCTTCCATCATATCCTTGTTTGACACCTTGCCAAATGTTCAGTTTGGACTGAACATTACATGTGAGAGTGAAAATACATAAGACGTTCAAGCAGTCACGAAGGGCAGCCTATGAGTTGCTTACGTTTTTCAGATACATTCGGCATCTCTGAACTTCGAACAAACGACAACGGATGAAAACGTAAACCTTCCTCAATTATCTAGAAATAAGTTGCAGCATACATCTAAGCGATTCGCGAATGACAACCGGATCGAAGCCAGTGTTGATATCAAAATGCTGGAGTTACGGGAAACATTTATCTTCTCTCTGATGACCCCAAGACGGACACTGGTTCAATTAAATGATATCAGTGCAACACACTCCCGTTAATACTATCTGGCAAGTCGAGTATTGGCCCTGATCAACCGCGTACAATGCAACTATAGTAGCGTTTACCAACCTTTGAACACCTAGATACTTGCCCTAATCTTGATGAGTGTTTATTGAATGATCTAAGGCTAAACAAAGGAAAGCACCAAACGTGTGAATCGACAAAGGGTTCATCAACAGTGTAGAACAGCCTGGATGAATCCGTTCCACAAGATACGTACAATAACAAATTCACCACAATATTAGAGAATAAAGATATTAGAGACCACTGCAACAGTTACCGAGGAATCTGTTTTCTAAATACCTTGGCTAAATTGTTTGCCAAAATTCTACGGATGTGGCTACATCGATTTGTTGATAGAAATTACTCCAATTCTCAGTGTCGCACGAGAAGAAGCACAAATTCTTTAAACTTTTTATCCCGGTTTCTCAACTTCCGTATGGTCTAACATTCAACAACTATTAAACTTGATCTGCTTCACACGTATACATAAAATTATTCTGTCAATATGAGAATGTTCCAAGAAATACTCAACAAACTGCGATCAATAGACTTGCTTCGCAATCACTCTAATTTACATGACTTGTTTAATCTGGGGATTTTTCCTAAGATCCTACACAGTTAACAATTCAATTTTTTTCAAATCAATTCAATTTAATAGTCTAAAAAGCACATAGCTTTACAAAAACCACAGAATAATATAGGAATTACGAATAACATAGGTAGTGAAAACAGGATTTTTTGCTTACTGAGCAGTTCAGGAATCAAGTAAAAATCCATAGGGCAGAAACTGTTTTCAATCGGTTGTATGGCACATGTAAATCCATGCGGTGAAGATGTATAGTTTACTTCGATGCATGAGTTCAAATGTCTAAGCTTTATGGTGTAGAATATATAGTTTCACTGTTTGGATTGGTCGGCATGAATTTGTCCAAGTTCGATTTGAATATATCCAAGTTGGGTGAATGTGCAACGTTACGGAATAGGGAGTTCCAGGTAAAACATACACGTACAGAATAAAAATACCTTCGACAGTTCAGTCGCGAGTCGGGAATAAGTACTGTATAGTCATGACTCCGGCTTGTTCGTGGTGCTAGTCGTCTGAATAGTTTACTCAGGGGATGGTTGGGGTAGTGATATGAGTGCTCACAACCCATGCACTTACTCACCACACACGACTTCTAGCTACTTGCCGTCATCAGGTGGAGATAGCAAGCCTTAATGCAGTGTAAGTAATAACCAAAGATATATACCTGAATGCCACTGTTAATCCTATTTTACGCAGCCAAACGTTGTGTGTTTAAGTGCAGGGGATTTGAGACTATACAAATAGACGTTATTTTTTCCATCCCAGTTTGTTTCACATTGAAAAATACACCTGAGTATGGTGTAAACTCCCCAAACCAAAATATGCCTAAGAGAAAGCGTGAAGCATTCTATCCCCTTAACCCCTGCATCGAACAAACTATATATCCTGACACCATGAAACACAATATGTCACCCTTTTGATTATTACCTGATTCTTAAACTTTCAGCAAGAAACCCAATCCCGTTTTAACTTGTTACATTTTTCGTATTTCCCGCATTATTCAGTGGTTTCCTGAGAGACTATATGCTTTTTAGACCATTATAATTCAATTTAATTGAACTGAATTGGTCAGTTCCGTTGATTTGATCTGCAGGCTTAGGTACACTGTGGATGAATCTGATTAGCAGTAGCATTGAAGTGCAACTTCATTTCCTACGTAATTGTCTGTATACATTTCTGCGATATTGCTTAGACATAAGGTTGTTGAAGCAAATAGACGCGCTTTGGATATCCACTTTCGCGTATTCTATTTTATCTGATGTTTAATGAGTTTGTTTACGCTGTTTCGTACGCGGGACACACGCGAGAGAACATGCGATTTACATTGCAAGAGAAACGATTTCAACCACGGTTGCAATGAGCGAAATAAATGTCACGCGTCCTTTAATCATTATTTTTTCTCCAAACCGGAAAGACTCCCGGGGCCGACGGAATAATTCCGCTAATGTTAAAGCAATGTTCGAATTTGCTATACAAAACACTCATTTACCCGTTCAAACAAACACTGGCGAATGGAGTGATTCCAATGGATTGGAAACGCGGAATAATTTCTTCTATTTATAAAGGTGGAAATCACTCTGATGTTTCTTATTACCAATCCGTTACTCTGTTACCTGTGATTTCAAAATTACTTGAGCGACTCATTTTTGACGACCTAATGAAACATTTCGAAAATAATCCGTTGCTTTCGAGGAAACCGCATGAATTTACAGGGAATTATTCCTGTTTATCTAATTCACTGATAACACTGGACGACTGGACACAATCGGTAGAAAAAGTCAAGCAATAGACGCATGTTATCTATGTATCTCCAAAGCATTTGGTCGTTTTGACCATACATTACTACTGCAGAAGATTGAAAGGCTTGGTATCACCGGAAAGTTGTTGGATTGGCTAAATTACCACGTAGCAAATTGCACTACCCAGGTACGTTTTGACGGTGCATTATCAAAACTAATCGCAGCAACTAGCGGAGTTACCCAAAGTTCAGTCCTTGGTCCGATCCTCTTTCTTGTCAATGAAGTACCGGAAATCGTTAGATGTAACATTTCGTTATTTGCGGACATAAAGATAAGGCGCATCAATCGTAGTCCAGAAGACTGTCTGCTAGTACAAAAGGATCTTGATACGCTTCACAGCTGGTCGTTGGAGAACAAACTGCCGTTTAACTTCAACAAATGCAGGATCATGAATGTGGGGAATCGAGTAGAGTTCACATATCACATAGGTTCGCATGTCCTTGAAAATTGTAGTGAAGAAAAAGATTTGGGTGTCGGGATATGCTTCAGTTTGAAAACATCACTTCAAACTAACACTGCCTTTAAAAAAGCAACACGTGTTCTAAATCTACTCAAACGTGTATTTGGGAAATTTTCGCCCAAGATATTCCCAAGGATCATGAATACATACTTGAGACCGGTCATGGAATACGGTGTGCAGTCATGGTCTCCGTGGCTCAAGAGGGATGTAAAACTTATGCAGTGAATCTATCACCGCTCAACAAAACTAGTTCTCAGCATCCGAAACAAACCATATAAAGAAAGGATAGCTCAACTGAATCTGTTCGATTTTCTCTATCGACGAATCAGAGGAGACCTTATCTTACTTTACAAAACATTCCATACTCCGAACCATCCATTACAGGATTTATTCACGCGAAGGGATACGAGGAATTATCGGAATATGTGTTGGTCGTACCCCATTCCTGCCTGAACTGTAGAAGGTATTTTTAAACTGTCCGTGTCTGTTTACAGTTTACCTTCAACTGTTGCTCACGCTACTAGCTTGCATGACTTTAAAACGAAATTAGACGAATATTGCATTATTCGTTTCCAAAACACTTATATACTGTTTAATCTATTTTCTTATGTTGTTTTTACACTTAAATTTCAATTTTTACCATCCTATGAATGTTGTTAAGCTTGTTGCATTTACAATATTAAAAACCTTGAATTACCTTGAATCCTTCTTGAGCCACGGAGACCATGACTGCACAGCGTATTCCATGACTGATCTCTGGTGTATATTCATGATCCATGGGAATATCTTCAGTCAAAATTTCCCCAATACCCGCTTGTGTAGATTTAGGATACGTTTTTTAAACCCAGTGTTAGTGTGCATTGAGGTTTTTGAAATGAAGTATATCCGAAGACTCAAATCTTTTTCTTCACTGCACTTTTCAAGGACATGTGAACCTATACGGTATGTGAACTCTACTTGCTTCCTGTAATTCATGAGCGTGCATTTGTTGAAATCAAACGGCAGTTTATTCTTCAACGACCAAATGTGAAGGATACTGTGGAGCGAACGTATGCTTCACACTAATACTTCTTCGAAAATCACCAACATTCATCAATGATTTCTCAACAAACGCAGTCCATGTTGCAACGTTTCAAGTTTAATGTTTTCCGTTGCAGCTAACGTATTACGATGCCCACATGTATGAAAAGAAAGTTTGGTTTTGTTAGGTTTATTGATTGACCTTAGCGCTGCATACGAATTCGTCTTGCGATGCGGGCGATTTGTGCTGCACAATATTGAACCCGCGTCCGGGGTGAACTTGGAAACCCACTGCGATAAAAATGTAATGCTCTCAGAACATCAGATACCCGCTTCCATTTGAATTGCGTTGCGATATTTAAGATGAATTTAAGGGTGAATTTAATAGATTGGGTGGCGTTGCAATGAATTTACGATTCTTGTTTAGTCTGAAAACAAAAATACCAAACGAATCGGTTTTTGCTCTGTAAGTTATTATCTAAGATACACTTGCCATAATGAAGAAAAGTTTACGATTCATTTACCAATAAACAAACAGCCGTACAAGAATTTGGAATAAGGTGTGGTAAACCTTGCATTATTCAACTGCGAAACTTGGTGAATAACGGTTTTTTAGGTGTCAAATTTATGCTAGATTGTGTTTCTGACCACTTGGCATAAAATAGCATCCATGATAATCCAATGGAATTTCACTCGCAAATATACAATCGAGCGTATAGCTAACGTTGATCCATATTGTAATAATAATCGAAAAAGTGTGTTACATAGTGTCTACTCCAGTGGAATGGATTACCACAAGACGCTGTTGTTCAAATCAAAGGTGATGTTCAAGGCGTAGTTGGACTTCTGCCAATTTGGCAGATTATGATAAGCCGTTCTAATTGTCTCTTATTAGGCAACCTATTCTGGTGAATCCATCGTTTAGGAGAACTTAGCGATGAAGCTCATAAGGGAATAGCTCCTTCGGCTATTATTAAAAAGAAGAAAAATCGCAAAAATCAGGTAATCATCAATTTGTATTACTGGTGACTGGTGAATTTCAAAATTACGGTCAGATTTGATAGCAATTCGCCAAAACGAAGACATTCTTTTTCAAAGACAAGAAAATATCACTCGGGTTATCCATGTTTGCTTTCTAAGTGACACTCCCAAGTTGGTACTATCACAGTCAATCATGAACTCTGTACAACAAGAATAAAACAATGAAACGTTCGGCACTTGCGCTGTTACAGTAGATGTATTAAGCAAAAGAACTCATTCCCAGCGTGTATAACGAAATTGAGCATAAAACCGGTTATCAGGCTTTCAGCACTCAACCTGGAATCACAATGTGATTTTGCATTGGAACACTGTGGTCCGCTGTACAAACCTCATAAAAGCACGCTTGAATTACACCTGGTTTCATGTTTCCAAAAATGAAACCCTGTAGAGCGTCGTAGAAAACACAGGTTGCTAGCTGGAATCAGGCTAGTAGGTTGCATTCAGTAGGGCCGAATGACTCATTCAAAATGATTTGATAACTTGCATTAGATAATTAGAGCATTGCTTATTCTGAAAATTACCATCCGTACATTTCTATCTATCTATCTGCCTATCTCTTATCTTTCTGGCTTTCTGTATATTATCCGTTAATATCCTGTATACAATCCTAACCGAATTCTATTTCTTAGCCGTTATCACACATTTTCAGTAGACGTCCTCACAGTAACTGAAATGAACTTGCATTCTCAACAAACTTGCAATGAATTAGAATCACCAGGCCTGTGTCTTATCTCTAAGCTGACTTGAAACTATTTGTGTCCAGATATTATCAATGATGAGATCGTGTTGTGAGATACCCATACAAATTCTTCACATTGAAGAATGTAACTTGGGATTGATGCACCGCGCACCCGTTGCATGAGATTTCTTCGACTTGAAATTACATGAAAATATCCAAATCGATTTTTTTAGATTCGTCTGCAATTGTCAATTATATGGGAAGTTGATTTACAGAGGAATCTCCCTCATTCAGAGTAGTCACTTGAAAACATATTTATCGGGATGTTATACAATATTCGTATTAATAATCATATTTCAAGTAACATCCGATATCACAGAGCCGATACACATTCAATATTAGAACTTGTTTCGACATCTAAGAAACACGTAATTGTCAGCTTGGTCTGTGATATCTATTGAGTGATTCCGGATTCAACAACGATCATGCAGTGATTCAGTTTGAGAGCAGTAATGCATGCGGAACAATACAAAAATCGATCTGACGACATTAAGCAACAACCAACTACTAGACAAAAACCAGCAAGATGAACAACGCGTTGTATTGTGCAGAAAGAGGAAATCACCTGGACCTGATGGAATAACTGCACTCATTCAGGAATAGTGTGAGCAAGCATTTACCTACGTGGCTGAGCAATCACTGGTGATTCCCACCAACTTGAAATGTTGAAAAATCATCTGCATCTAAGAAGAAGGAAAGCGCCCAGAAGCTGCTAATTATGGGCTTGTAAATTTACTGGCTATGATTTCTAAGCTCCACTCGCGCCTCCACTTGAATGAACTCATGCAGCACATTAGGACACCAGCAAGGTGTTATGAGGAATCAGCCCTATTTAAACGCTACCGGCATATCTGACGTTTGTATGAAAACGATGGACAAAGGGCACACAATTCATAAATGTTATCTCGATATTTCCGGCTAAATTGATCGTTTCGAGGAGAACCTAAGAAAGCTGGAACGAAACAACATCATCAGAAAGGTATTAAATCGCTTGAGACTACCTAGCAAACCACACTGTTTAGGTGTATGTCGATGGCGGAATAACAATAGATACCAAAGCTATTAGCAGAGCATCCAAATTCTAAATTGTTGGCCCAAGTCTTTTTTGAGTCTGTCTCAACAAACCATCGGAACATCCTCTGTCAAAAACGTTTTTCGCAGAGTTGCCTCTTTTTATATGATTTCTTAATTATTTGAAAACATCTTCGTCACAACATTTCCAGGATCATAATTACGTACCCGATGGGTACCAAAAGGTACGCTCTGCAGACCTGGATCTGGATGTTTATCGAACTAATACATCTAATCAACTAGCGCCCAAAATGCAAGACAAAACAGTATAAAGAAAGGAAAACGTGAATTTGATAGATTTTCACGATAGACGAATTGAGGGAGATCCATGCACACAACACACCATATCATCAGGTTTTCACACAGACGTGAAAATATCGTACCAATGATTATCAGCTCCCGGTGCACTATTCGCACATAAAATGCAGGAATTGTTGTCAGTTTCACCCATTCAAAAATGGCATACATTCAAGAGTAAATCAGACGATTATTCATCAAACCATTCTTTTCCCGAATCTCCGTACAATGTGTAATGTAATATTAGCAACGTTTTCCTCTACTTACCTACTTATCTTATCCCGGATTTTACCCAACTGAAGTTTTTTTGAACACTGGATAATGTAGCCTAGAATGCTGAATCATACGGTTTGCTTAGGTAATTTAAACCATGGCCTGAAACATTTGGCTCTATTTTTACATTTCCTCAATGTCCAAGCACATAAAAATGTGATCTCGAAGTCTTCACTGAAGAGAACTAGTTAGGGTAGAAAAAGTGTAGACAGCGACAAAACATTGGCCATTTAGCTGTAAAGGTTCGGTGATGCCCTTTTACAACACCATGGTTCGTTGCACGAAACATCCAGTGCAACCGTGACCGGTACTTTTCCATGTATATTCATCAGTTGATGGAGAGAGAACAATGAAAATCCAAAAGCCTTCTAATAGTTTCATTCCCTGTAAGACATTTAGTGATTTTTCGACGGATAATCCAACAGTCCACGCAAACATTTGTATCCTATACAAGCTCTGGGCTTTATTCAATTAGCATTTAACGTTTCTAAAGTAAAATTTCTTCAATAATTCTTGAAGTCTCTTTAAATCCGAAGTTGCAGTGGTTAAATAATAAGAGGAACAACAAGAAACAGATTGGGAATCCCGTGACGGATAGGCTAAGAAGCACGTAAATTTACCATTTTCAATAGTCTTGATGTAAAATTTTAAACAAAATATCAGTATCTTGGCCAACTATGAAATAAAGGAAGTGGAATTCACCTTTTGAAATTAGAATGGTCAGCAATTATCAGTTTTGCATGAAAAATTTCTATATGCAGTTCGTAGTTATACTGCCACCAAGAGCTTAGCTGGATCAAGCATAATACGTCACGTGGGATCGATCGATATTCTGATTAAGTATGCAAAACGTTCGGACAAGAATTTTGTGCTCCGAGTCACATTGCTTTTAAAACAAATCGATATTTACACCTAACCCAAATATGTGAAGTGAATTTTATTGCATTTTGGATCGCAGCGTTTAAACTTGCAGCAAGATGAACACAACACAAAATTGGTGAATCAGAAATAAGAGCAAACATTCATCAGTATCGCGAAACAATTTACATTTGAAGTTCTCAATTTCGATTGCATCGGTTTAGTATACAAACGCAATGAAATATCAAATGCACACCGGACAAAATCGTTAAAATCGATCGTAGCGTTACGCACTTTGCAAACACGACGGGAGTGAATCAAGTGAGACATGAAAAATGAGCAATCGCCGCGCATTCGAGACTAAATATAGACTGACCCGCGGGGTAAATATCATCATGCAATACCGAGTCTTGAACACAAACCTCAAACATTTTCCATCAGCTTTTTAAAAGGAGACAGTGATTTTGACTTGATAGTATTTTGCGGAACAGGTTATATATTCATATCTACGTACTTAATAAGTGTGCAGAGTCTAATAAGAGTTGTACTTCATGATGGTATTCACTGTTGATTTACGATTACATTGCGAAACAGCGCAGGGTTACGGAGACACAACAGACATTTGATTGACAATCGGACACTTCATGTTCAAACCACAAGCGGTAGAATTGCATGAGATAGGTTCGGGCGACAGCGACTTAATTCCCCACCATACCCAGGTGTAGCGTCGGTACAAGCAGGACGATGACCGTTACCGGAGGATATGGCTGACCGGCGACACAAAGAATTTTGCAAACTTCTCCATAAGCTCCTTGTTCGTCATGGAGAAGAAGCTTTGTACGAGGTGCTTGTACCGTCTCAATCAAGCTACTGTAAACCACTTAATTGCGGTGAATGAAGGGATTGAACTTTGTAATAGACGTGCAAATTTGCAATCGCATGCTGATTAAGTCCACTTTGGAAGGTAAACAAAGCAAGTACAACACGCGAGAAATCAAAAAGCGTATCGCTGACATGTTAAAAAATATGAGTTACAAAGCGAATCGTATTTAACATCATCCGACTGTGCCGACGTTTCACGGATTGCTTTACGGGAATAGTTCAAATATTCTGCAGCATTTTGGTTTTACCAGACAGGATATTGGCGATGCTTGCGTGATCGGACTATCTGGCTCACTGAAAATCTATAATTGCTACATGAGATGGACTCATACATCTTGAACAGATTGATTTTATCGTTTTCAACGTTGGACGTTACGCTCATCTTCTGAGCAACCAATTCCATAAAATAAATGTTAAAGCTGCGACATCCAAGTACTCTGTACGTTGGGTGAAATCGCATCGCCAATAACGCTTCGTGCTTAAGAAACCGGAAACAAGCACCGTCCCTATCGAACACAGAGGCCTAAGGAGGAAAAGTAAAACTACGCAACACGAGTTTATATTCTACCAAGATAAATTTGGTAGGAGTCTTTTGTAAAGGTTACTCAACTTCCGTTGCGTTTGCATAATAAACTAATTTCGAAGTAAAAATCATTTGACGCATGGGCTTAAAACCAACAATAAAAAAATAAAATCCTAAAAAAAACGGGGAAGGGTGAGAATTAACCCAGTAGGGAATATATAAAACCAAACAAACTGGGATGATGTGCCTACAACTTTAATTGAACAGATATTCAATCAAACTTTCGTAAACGAGTAGAGCGAATTCAGTACGACAGCTTCCTCACGGCTTTCACGATATTGCACCGCAACAAGTGCTTGAAACTAGATTGTAAATCGAATCATTCTAAGAAAAAATGTACTTGTAGAACAAACCAGATGAGTATGGTCGCTTCATTCGAACAATCCTCTTAAGCGCCAGAAAAATCACAAAACATAGAGGTGCAATATTGACAAGTTACGCTCATGAACCTAGAAAGTTTGTAAGTTTGAAAACTATGGTATCAGCAGGACAATTTCTCTGGGCCGTTCGGCGTGGTGCATGGACGTCTGGGAAATGACGGGATGACCGCAACTAGGGATACCTTTATCCACAGCTCGCATCGTGAACTCTTTTCAATTGGGCTAGTTCAAGCGACACATTCATTCATTCATTCAGTCCTCTCCGTGCCGGGTGGCACATGAGGCAAAGACAACTTCACGCCAGTGGTTCCGGTCTGTCGCTGCTTCCGTTGCCGTCTGCACCGTGAATCCTTGTGCATGTAGTTCGCGTTCCAACGTTCTGCGCCAAGTTTCTTGGGCCGTCCTCTTTTTCGTTTACGTTGCGGAAGCCAGTGAATGGCTACCTTCGTATGCGAACTGGGATCCATCCTGCAGACATGACCGAACCACGGATCTCAAGCGACACAACGCCAGAATAAATAACGTAACAAGATAGCACAATTCAATCACTCGGTTGACAGTGTTGGAAAACAGACAATTTCGCTAGAGAATGCACAGAAACATCGTTGGCGGAGGCAAAATTGTGAATAAGTTATGCGATTATAGAATCGACCAATGAACAAATCCTTCAAACTTCTGTATCAATTGCTCTATAAAGTCTTGACTGAGATTCGAATTGCGAATGAGAGCGCTCAGAGAACGAAGATTATAAAAGGGAAACTAGCACTAATGGATGAAAAATTATGGTGGGTAACATTCTGAATTCTAGCAGTGCGGTCCAAAATACATTCTAAATCGACATATAAACAACCCGAAGGTTCGAAATGCATTATATATTCACAGCATACTCCAATAGAATTGTAAGAAATATTATACAACGACTGGCTAAAACTAGAAAGAACCCCGGGTACAGCTTGATGAGCAGCGCAATAAATTTGCGAAACATCTGGATAAATCTGACAGTGGTTCAAACTACGTGAAATTGAAACTCTATCAAACACAAACACTTGAATGATGACCAGCCCAAGAATCGAGTGTTAGCCAAGAAAGACAACTGCTTACGATGCACCAGGACAAAATGGCATACAGCAAAATGAGGACGAGATCAACAAAAGTCGGTCGCTTACACAAAAGACTTTAATTAACCAGCCAACGGAGACGATAGAACAGGGATTCCCAACCATAGGTGCTAGCACCCATTGGGGTGCGAGATGCTTTTCTAGTTTTTTTTACAATGTATTAAATCTTGTCATTCTTTGCTGATTCATTGTCAATTCTTTAACGTATTCTGTGTTTGGGCAGTGATCATTTATCTTGTGTCTTTCTACAAGGGGTGCGAGAGCATATTAAACTATTTCAGGGGTGCGGCGCATTGAAAAGTTTGGGAACCACTGCTCTAGAATAACAATCACCAGAAACAACGCTTTGACGGAAAGGTAAGGCAGAGAAATTAAATAGGGCGCAGAAAACAGTGATATTTTGATTACCATAATAGCGTGAGAAGAAAAAATTGAGAGTGATGGTATATCATTGAACACAAGTGAGAATACCACCAAGTCCACACAAGTCTAGCACAAATATGAAAAAGTAAAAAGCAGAATGAGAGTGAGCAATTATCTTTGCTGCATGCGGCGGTATGATAGGCTAGTTTAAAAGTAAATCTATAGAAAAAGATTTAGTTTCTCTGGAGAAACAAAAAGTCAGTAACCAATACAAACAGCGAAGAAAATGAATGATGGTAGCGAGGAAGGACAGACACGGAGGGGACGAGAAAATGCTTCACATTTGAAAAATTTCGTTTTCCTTCGCTGCCATGTAGACGACCCAGAAAATGAGACCGAACAAACAGGTGTTTGCGGTCAACGTGAGAGCGCAAGCACCCCATTTAATCTGAAAACATTATTTATAAAACAAGAGGCGATCAGTT
>JACCGJ010019303.1:0-22728 GCA_013407085.1 Atriophallophorus winterbourni | reverse complement strand
ATAGACAGATAGATAGATAGATAGATAGATAGATAGATAGATAGATAGATAGATAGATAGATAGATAGATAGATAGATAGATCGAGAAACTGACTGAATATGTCCAAGTTTACCACATATAAAACATTCAGCATTACGAAATGGACAAGTAAGTCGAGAATGTAACTTACCACAAGATGCAAATTTTTCAAACTACTGATTGTCAAAATTAGACTTGCTTTTGCTGGATTTGCTTACTCTGTCTAGATAATATGAACATCCTAAATTTTAATCGACGTTTAAGCAATCATAAATTTCATAATTCCACGGTGATGCCTAATCAGTCATATCATAGCATTCCGTGGCAAAACTATCGCCCTGACATCCTATACTGTAAATTTGTTCCGAAAGGATAGCATTAATAAACATGGATGCCTTTTTCATGTACATTCAGAGACTCAGGCTAATATTTTCATTTGATCCGTCTTTGAACACCTGGAAGATTCTATCTGGCTAGTATTACCCACCGTTGACCTTGACTTCGACGTGTCTATTACACACCGTCTGGGACACAAACATCAATCTAGCGCTTGATTAATTGCTTTATAAATGCTTCACTTCCTACCTCGAATGATAAATGACATCAAAAGATTTTAAATGACCGCACAAAACTTCTATGAAACTCAAATACCATTTTCTAGCGAAAATCTGTTAGGCTTCAAGCAGTTTATCGATGAACGAACGCGTAACAACAATATTCTTGCCGTTCAAGAATCAAGAATCAAGATTTCATGGTGATAAAAAGCTAATGCTTTACACGTACCATTGGATGACAACTATTGCAAAAAGAAAAATTTGATCAAAATCACCTTGTTTATATTTTTCTGTGTTCATGGTGCTTCAACAAACCGGGCCAAATTCAGGGTTTTGTTTTACGTATGCAGCCAATTTCGATTTAAAAACATCAATTGTCGTTGCATTTACAACATCTTGCGAAAGCGCATTCCACAGAAAGCAGATACGCACAGAGAAGAAATAGCGATGACAATCAAGTCTTGAGTGCGGTATTTCGAGGCAACACGAGTGACTGCGCGTATTTCGAGGAGAGTTTACTTTTATTAGTTCGCTAAGCGGATGGTTTTCGATCCGCAGTATTTTGAAAGCCAGAATCAGGTCGATCCTCATTCGTCTTCGTGTAAAATCACGCAAACCAAGGATGGCCATTCGCTTGATAGGGAACCCGCTGCACTCCCTTCAACAAACTTTACAGTAGTTTCATTAATATTTCATAATAAATTAGCTTAATCACTATATAAAGCTTCCGTTACCTATGTCAGACCCTCCAAAAAGTGTACGTACTACAATCATCACGCCTTCATGCAAACAACTGCTGCGTTGTCAACAGCAACCAAGCCTTATTACTTGTAGTTTGTTAGTACAGCATATGCAAAAACTTTTGAAAAAAAATTATTTAGATTTAGGAGGTAGTGGTTTTAACTTCTTACCATGTGTTGCCCAATCTTATTACAACTCACTGACAAATGCCTTGCATCGCACATTTTAGCCCATAAGGATGTTTTCAAATCTATTCCAGATTTAAAAATGTCTTTATTAAACCTGATCTCACACCAATGCAACGGAGATTTATGTTCAATAAGCGTACTGTGACTACTCAATTTTCCACCGAATATTCCAGCAATGGAAAAACGATAAAATTGGATGAGGTGCCACAAGAGGTAAATGCACCTCCAACTTTGCCTTCTCCAGTCAATAATTCAACACAAACCATTATTCCATCCAACATTATTACATCTTATCACTCAAGGAAAAGAACCATATTGCCCAAGCTTCAACAAACTAGTGCGTTATTGCTCGCATCACCTTCTATTAGCAATTCTTTAACTTTTGACAACAAAAATACTCCGAACTCTAAAAGACGTATAATGCCTAATCCCTTAGATCGGAACTTGCCTTGGCAATTCGATCGACCGAGTCCACAATACCCAAACCCATTTTTGAATTATTACAATCAATCACCGCCTTTTTAAACCATAATAGCTGGTCCCTTGAAACCAATTTTCCACATTTAAACTCATTTCACATTCACCCTATTATGTTCCCTTACTCAAATATGAGAAATTTTCAAATCCCTACACGAACGTTTTTAACATAAACCAACCTGCGCCACATAATGATCGATTACATAATAAGCTATTCTCTGATCATAGCCTCTCATCTCTTCGATTTATTCTTATCAATGCTCGATCCATAACAAACAAGATATTACCTTTATGTTCATATCTTCTCTCTAACCCCGCTGATATTATTCTAATAACTGAATCTTGAGCAAAAATGGAGGAATCAGATTGTGAACTTTTGATTCCACACTATCACATTTTTGATAAAGACCGCGTTTCTAAACGCGGAGGAGGATGCCTTGTTTATGTTCATTTTAACTTCCAGGCCAACATCATCATTTCATCCGTCTTTAATCATATCAAATATTCTATATGGCTGGCACTACCGGTTTTTATCTCTTAATTGGATGCATCTAATACTCACCGGTTACTACTTCTTCATCGCTTCAACGATTGACCGATTGCTTCTGCTCTGTCTACCCTTTCCGCTATAAATTAATTGCAGGAGAATTTAACATGCCTTTACTTAACCGGGTAGAAACACCGATATAAATCTTGATTCTTCTCCCAATACCACCATGCTATTAGGTTTCACACAGTTTGTTGATAAACCAACGCGTAAGAAAAATATCCTTGACCGTATCTTTACTTGGAATATCACACCTTCTGACCTGAACGTATCTCAATCATTTTTAATAGAGATCAAAAAATTATATCGTTCGAATTGAGTTGCAATAACATAATGACTAGTGTTAAGAAACCACGTATAATTAGTCACCGAGACCGGAAAATCTTCGAAAACCCCATAATAAACGAAGATTAGACTAAATTGTTTCTTTCTGATATTACTAATGTAATCTCCGCAATCTTTCATAATATACTAGCTAGACTAAACTAGGACTAGACGTCCCAAACTGAGTAAAACTCATAGGTTAGAAAAGCGTATTGCTTGTTTAATATCACGTGCTCGTAATGAGCATGACATTTCTTCTCTTTTGAATGCGTACGAACTATCTGACACACTAGTACAAATTGTGAACCACAAACTGATTTCTGATGAGTCTACAGCCCTTAAATCCAGTAAAACACAGAAAGCATTATCTGAATTAATGAAAGCTAGGACATCAGGAAATTCAGATATGATAAGTTACATCAATAACCAAAATCAAACTGATAATGATTACGCAGTAGTAACTGAGCCTTTTGCCGTTTGTGAAGAGTTTCTTGTATTTTTCAGTGCCTTATATAATAAAGACTCTTATCCAGAGGTTATCACACACCCTTCATGCAATACGTAGGACTCCATTACAATTAAACTCTCTAACATAAAATTTGGAAGCAAGTTGTAATCTCCTACAAACATGACGAATCCAGTTTCGTACCAGCAATTCTCAAAATGGAACTTCTTCTTATTACTACTTAATCTCTTCAATGCGTCTATCAAATCAGGAATCTTTCCCTTAGAATAAAATCATTCCGTTGTTATTACACGACATAAGTCCGGATCACTACATACAAATTATCGTCCCATTAATCACACACTATTTACTGCTAGAATATTTGAGAAGCTTTTTGATGCTTAAAAGATTCAAGGATTTAAGTATTTATGGTTGAAAAAGTTAATACTCCAGAATAATATAATAATAATAATAATAACAGTTAGTCAGAATAATATAGCGTCGTATTCTCCGTTGGGTAAAGTCGCATAGAGCCAGAGGTCGCAATCTTTCGGTGTACGGAACATTGCGAAGATCCATCAATAACTTTGTTGCTCAATGATAGATAGAAGAGGGCCATATCTTTCTACAGCCAAGAAGCCCAGACCTCTAAAGCATACTTTATCGTGAGCGAAGGTAGACATTCATTATCCTTGGCAACGTTACCATAGAGAATTTTCCAAATATTATTCGGAACATACCTAACAATCTGTTTGCACATCGATATATATTCTTACAGTGCACTGTGCTCTTCAGCTCCCGTTAATACACACTCCAAGATCTTTTTCTAACGAACCTCATGCTACGTTTACAGTTCTTAATCGATATTTTTAAGTAGCGTTCTTGCAAAGATGGAGCATCTTACATTTCTGTATGTTGAAAGACATGTCATTCATGACCGCTCATTTTCACACACTGTCCAAATCCATTTGCAGTTTCTCACAATCCTCTGCAAAACTAATTGGCATCCAAATTTTCATATCATCCGCAAACAGGACCATTTGGGATCATTTTGGCGGTAAATCGTTTATGTACAACAGAAAGAGGAGCAGGACTAGCACACATTCTTGTGCGACTCCAATGGTGGTTTTGAACTTTTGGGATAGCACTCCGTTAACTTTAACTCAGGCTTCGCGATCTGACAGATAGTCGCATAACCATGAGAGCAGTGTTTCACATATTCCTAAACGCAACAGTTTTGAAAAAGCAAATGAAGATTGACTTTGTCAAAAGCTTTCGAAATTTCTAGGTAGCAGACGTGGATGCAAGAACTTCTATCCAACTCCTTCGTCCAGTCGTCTAACGCGATGAGAAGATTTGTGAGACAAGATCGGTGAGATGGAAATTGATGCTGCGCTTGCGAAAGCACATTATGCGATTCAAAGTGGGCAACCTTCCTTTTAGAGACTATACGTTTTTATGACCTCAGCAATAACAGGTAAAAATGTGACCGGACATTAATTTGCAGCGTCAGATCTGCAGCCGCCTTTGATGATTGGTTTTATCACGCGGGATTCCAATCCTTTGTTATCACTCCCTTAAACAACAAATAGTTGAGCAGGCTGGAAAGCGGTTCACAAAGCTGACGGTGACATTCGGTGTGACGCCATCCGATCCTTGGAATTTTCTTATATTTAGTTTAAGCAAATGACTTGCAACAATCATTGGATTTATCGAAATATCGCACAATGTTTCGATTCCTGTTTCGATTGAATACTCAGAACGTTCCACTGAAACTCAGTTCAGTAAGCACAGGACAGTAAGTGGCTGACAAGCCATTAGAGCGTCCAGAATTTCTTTCGGTGGAAAGCTGCGGAGAATCAACCACCACTGCCAAAGGGTCAATCCTTTTTCTCCGTGTGAAAACTCTGATTGTCGTAGGACTAAGAGAATGTAGTTGGGGGAGCACCGCGCTATAATCAATGCACTGACAAAAGGTAATTTTCTTTTTTCTCCGTTTGCAATCTCTGATGATCGTGGTGCCAGGCGATGTACCGGATAGTAGTAGGACAGCAACGCGAAATAATCGATGCTGGATAAAACAACAAACCAGTTTTTTCTCACCAGCACAATGAGAGGTTAACTAATGAAAAATCAAGAATAAGAAGATGCTCTAAAATTGCTACATACACATATTCCTACACGCAGCAGTTTCGAAGAAGCAAATTATGATTGACTCTGTCGAAAGCTTTCGAAATTTCTAGGTAACAGACGTAGATGCAAGAACTTCTACCCAACTCCTTCGTCCAGTCGTCTAACGCGATGAGAAGATTTGTGAGACAAGATCGGTGAGATCGAGCTATAATCAATGCACTGACAAAAGGTAATTTTCTTTTTTCTCCGTTTGCAATCTCTGATGATCGCGGTGCCAGGCGATGTACTGGATAGTAGTAGGAAAGCAACGCGGAATAATCGATGCTGGAAAAAACAAAAGGCAGGTTTTTCTCACCAGCAAAATGAGAGGTCAGCTGATGATGAATCCAGAATAAGAAGATGCTCTAAAATTGTTACAATGAATAGCGAGCAAAACGGAGGACAGCCTGAGCATGGTGATCATGGGATGTATTTAGAGAATAACTTAACCAGTCACGGTCTAAACCCGGCATGAAAGTTGAGACGGAACTACAGGAGATAAGTTCTTCATGGAGCTTGTTCCAGAAGTTGACCACCCTGAAACTTTAAAAGTTTTTCCTAGAATCTAGTCGACATAGTTCCTTAGCGAGCTTGAGTGAGTGTCCTCGAGTGCCCAGCTTAGGACTTAAGGTGAAGATGTCCGGATTAACGCCGCTTAAACATTTGAGATCTTGAACGTTTTAATCAAATCACCTCTCAAACGACGACGTTTAAGAGAGAAAAGACTCAAAGCCCCTAGGCGATCAGCATAACTTTTCCCACGCTGACCCTCAATCATGCGTGTTGCTAGTCGCTGGACGCTTTCAAGTCAAATGATATCCTTCTGCTAGTGGGGACACCACGCCTGGACACAATATTTCAAATGCGGCCTGACTAACGCTTTGTAAAGTGGAAGGAACACGCCGGGACTTCTGCTGGAAAGCACTGACATCAACCGAAAGAGCACATTGCGTCCACGTTGCGCTGCGACAACGCATTGGTCCTCCTATTTGAAGTCAGCTATAACTAGAACACCCAAGTCCTTAACCCGCTGAGTGGCGTCAACTCTTATAGGAGTACCTGACACATGTACTGTGATCTTGTCGACCAGAGCAGACAAGAGTTGGCACTTTTTGAGGTTCAGTTTGAGGTCTCACCGCATAGACCAGTCAATGACCTGCTCGAGGTCGTGCATCGGAGTATCTTCATTTGTTGAACCCATGAACTTCACGTCATCCGTGAAAATGAGGCACGGACACTGCAAGATAGGCAACAAGTCATCGATAAAAATCAGAAAGAGTAGCGGACTTAGCACAGACCCCTGCGCTACCCCACTTATCAACTCCGTTTGGATAGACAACGTAGATCTTACTTGCATTCTATAGGGTCCAACCTGTCAAGAATGATTTTATCCAAGCAAGTAAACTGTTCCGTTTGCCTTTTGCTGGTAGCTCAGTTTCTAAAAATCTGTGGTGAACGGAATCGAAACCCTTGTTATAATCCAGGTAGAGCGCTTTGACAGGCTTTCCTCCATCCAACCTTTTCGTAGCAATATTGAGGAAACGCAATAAGTTAGTCAGACAAGACCTCCCTTTCAGGAATCCATGTTGAGCTAGACTAAGTAGAGAACGCTCGCATAGATGCTGGCAGATTTTTTTCGCATATAAGACTTTCCAATACTTTCGAGACGATGCTGGTCAGGCTGACTGGTCTAAAGTTACCAAGAATCGACCTGCAACCACCTTTGTGTATTAATACTACTATGGCTTGCTTCCACTCACGAGGAACCTTTCCTGAGTGCGAACATGAATTAAAGAGATTATATAGTGGATTTGCAAGTACTGGGGCGAGATTTATCAATATGAATGAGTGGATGCCATCCGATCCCTCAACCTTGTTAGCGCGAACATGAATAAGATATCCATACACCTCCGCCTCATCAAAGCACAAATCATCTAGTGCAGGGACACTAGATGAAAGTGAAGCAACTCAGACGGTGTGTGAGAAGAATTATTCTTTGGCTGAACGGTACTGAAATCGTTTCAGAAGGCTGTCGCCTCAGCTAGCTCACAATTCGCTGTTTGTCCGTCCTCCAGGTTTAAGTCTCCGATGCTTACCCTAGTTTTTCCTTCAGATTGCGCGTAACTGTAAAACCTTTTCGGGTTTGATTTAGCGTTCCTGGCTAAGGATAACTCAAACTTCTGTTTGAGCACACGCTGCATATTAGCACAAGCATTTCGGGTGGTTCTGTAACGAACCCACGAACCAGAGGTGAGCGATAGCCTATATTGCCGCCATAAGCAATCCAATTTACGAATAGAACGACGAACGCTGGGAGACCACCAGGATAACCGCTGGTGCTTATTTACGTATTGCGGTGGAGCATGCAGGTCTTGTAGCCCGTTAAGAAATTTGCAAATTCTGTCCCAGTTTTCAGTTACACTAGAATCATTCGAGAACAGAAGGTAAGATTTTGATGACTGTAGAAGTAGGCCACAGTCAACAAGCCTAAAATTACGTCTAGGGCGCGCAAGAGGTTTCTGAAAACGCAACACCGCTTCGAAGCCTAACATTACGTGGTCGCATTTGCCAAGAGGGGTTGGGAACTTGAAATTCTTGACAGCTTCTGGCCGAGACGACAGCACCAAGTCAAGAGCGGATGGAGTGCATTTATCGCGCAACCTAGTGGGTTCGTTAACGTGCTGATTTTATCCATGATAGTGGATACCATGGACAAAAGATGCGGATTCCTCAGTGAGTACCCCTGAGGAAGCTGACCAGTCTATGTCTGAGTAGTAAATTGCCAGAGCATTTTCGGTTTCCAATGCTGTTTCAGTGAGTGTTTAACCATTCTGGAAGGGAAAAGACCTAGTTTGACTTTTGCTTTAGCGTTCATGATTTTGTATAGTAATTTAGGGTTTTGTTCCATTGTTGACAGGAGCATCAATTGGTGCGCTTCGTATTCCTCTGGAATAAGTGCAGTAACTTTGTTGCGTAACATACGGAAATGTTGCCAAGCAGTAGAGGTAATAGAGGCTTCAAGCTGCACCCACGCTGCTCGCCTCAGTGCTATCCACGTTTTTGTTCTGCTGCAGACAACAGAACGAATTTTATGGACGCACCTTTTCTGAACGATCTGCGAGTTCTCGTCTATCTTCAGTTTCAGAAAAATGCAAGTTTATTCCATTGCGAGTCTGAGCTTATGTTTTCCGTCTGAAAATGCTGAATCCGCATGAGGGATTTACTCAGAGCCAATTTTTCTACACGTCGAACCACCCTATTCCGAGCACTGCAAACATAGTGGGACACAAGCACTGAATGGTCATTAAGACCCAGCGAAGCCTGGAATTCGATCGCTTCGATAGATTGTTTTTACGATGTTACCACCAAATACAAGACAAAGGGGCGGCCAGAAACTCTCTCCCGGGTGCATTCGTGAACGTGGTTGTATAACGGGACTAAATCTAGTACCGCTCTAACTCAATAATCTAGCGTTTGTGTGAAGTAATCATCTGTAAGATAAAGGGTGGACAGATTAAAATCACCTATAATAAGTGTCGGTGCTTGCTGTGTTCGAGTCACGCGCTGATGCACTTAGATCACCTGTTGATGTTCGATTCCGTAGATGAAGAGGACAGGTAGATTACACTAATAATGTGAACGTCACAAGATATTAGCGTTAAAGAGCACCAAATTGTATCCTCGAGCGTGAATTCTGTCTTTTCTATTGGATGGTCCTGGAGTCGATTATGATAATAAAGAGCATAGCACCACACTCATCTCTAGAACGTTCCTCTTCAAGTTCATATTTTGAATTAGTATCTTCGTTTCAATCAATTGGGTAGAATACCATGTTTGTGTAATGACGATAATGTCAGGCGAGTATCACGAACATATCTCGTTTAGCTTAGCCAAGTTCTTCGGAAGGCTTGTGTATTTGTATATAAACACCTTATAAAGTTTGTGGTGTTCAAATTATGAAAAGTTATCAAAAGGCGAACTCGGTTAGAGTCGGAATGCTCGAGGTTTTTGGAATTATCGCATGACATTCAGGTTGAACCTCAGCACTCGGCGTTTGTGGGTCGGTACTATCCGTTTGCTTGCTTCAGGCTATTACATTTGACAAGCTCAACTTGACGTTTTGGGGTAGGATATTTCTATTAGGTTTTCATTCACGTTCGATAGTATCGGTCATTTTGGTTTCGGAAATGGTTAGCTTTAAAGAGCTAGGACCTTGCCCTATATAGTTGGCAGACCGCGGTATTCTGAAAGCATCAACACGTATGGCCTTTTTAATACCAATTGTTTCGGCCATATATACTTACTGTTTCTGATCATGCCCAGACGTTCCTTGAATAGGTACGTCAGAAGCATCTTCCGGAACACCGAGAATCACATTACTTCTTGGATTACATTATTCTTCAAATTTCTTCGATGACTTCCGCTTCCACCATGAAAAGTCCGCATGGATACTACACGTAGTCTCTGGAAAACCTCTAAGAAAGTAAGCATTCAAGATTAGGTTTTCCACGTCATCTGCAGATTGCAGCGTTATTCTTAAAAAGCAAGGATCATTCTTGTAAGAAGAATTCACGTAGCGGTTTGATCGAACTATTGATGAGGGAATAACGGCGACCAGTCTCATGTGACTGCATATTTCATACCACTCAGCTAATTTATGTTTTTGCTTGGCTTCAACCAGAGTTTCCTGCGACTCAGTCACGTTTGTACGTTTAACAATAAGGTTAACACTCGCGGATTCTGTTTTCTAATGTGAGTCAGTCATGTTCGTATTGGTTTTGTAGTCGATTCTCGTTTTCGGTAAGTAGAGGAACCACTGATCCCAACGATCGCCATCTGCGCGATTATCTAGGGAAAGGTTGGCTTGCTCGAGTATGATGGATTATCTACCGGCTCTTACGCAGTAGCCTCTAAGTCGGGCAACGATGGTGCCTTCATGACTTTTATTAACAGTTAATTTAGCCTTTTGTATACTGGATTCCATTCCATTTAGACGCGCCTCAATATCAGAGTCAGGGTTTTGCGCCGCCAAGACTGACGGTGTTGATTTGGCCTTGCAAAGCAGGCAAACATAACAAACACTAGCACAATTATTTATATTATTATTCGATACTTAATCCGAGGTCAGCGATTTGTAGCATTTCGCATGCACTTACGACAAACAGGCTTAACACGTGACATACCTAGCCTTGGGACTTAACGACTTATGGCGAAAAACGTTGTTCACCAATAAGAGCAAAGTCAGAATTGATCCCGGCGATACGCATCGATAGTTGCTTGCACGACGTTAAATATAAAACCAGCAGACGGCGAAGAATAAGATCTTTCCGATGATGTTAATCCCTTTGATGACTTAAACAGTATTAACAGAGTTTCACGTGTAGATCCAATATGGGAAAATCATGTTGAATATGAATTTGGTCGTATTATCGAATAACGCCGCGACACTGGTATATTCAGAAAGCTGACTTCGGGACGAGTCCAACAAGGTATTGTATGTCCACGTACGTGTAATTGTAAGAACAGTATATCCATATAATCGGGAGCTCACCATTTCTGTAGATATAAATGGCTACCGTTCACAAAATTTGACGAGGTGGCGAGGTCATAAAAAGGAAGCGTTTTAAGTCCACTTACCTGTTTTGATATTCATTACCGATATACTCTTTGTCATGACAAACTGTAAGATCTTTTTGTTTGCAGATAATATGAAAGTCGCCCTAGTCTTCCCATCTAACCAGACTCCCGACTATATATCGAAATTGAACCAAGACCTGGATGATCTACTTCAATGAAGTATTCGAAACAGTGTTGAGTTCTCCATCAATAAATCTACTTTCATCAATTTAAAATGTATCATACCAAAAAATTCGATCATCTTGAATAATACACCACTAGAGCCAGCACAGTGTGTACGTGATTTAGTTTATCGATATGTTGGATCACTTTCATTTCATGAACAAATTTGATACACGATATCTAAAACAAAAAATACATGTTTACTTCATAGATTCATCACTTAACCCCAGTGCAACCTGTAACTTGACAGGCTACATACACCATCTTTATTAGAATACGTCAATATTAAATCTGGCAACATTACTCAGTCTGATGGCTATACTTTAGAAGGCATCCAACGTTGTTTCACTCGACCATTACCACCAGTTCGATTAAGCATTCATATAAGGAAAGATGTCTGATCCTAGGTTTGCAACCATTATGGTTTCAAAGAATAAGACAAAATCTTGTACTTTTAACCGAATATTGGAAAAATATATGATCGCATTGATTTACAATTAGATTTTAAAACAAAATGAGTGTCAGTATTACTTTGACGCTTGGTTTTTCGCAACATCTCCATGATGTTCACACATTCTTTTTCATTTTCAAAAGTTGAACTATTCACCATTGATAACTGACGATATAAATTGGGCTCATTACCACTAGTGATTAAGCAATCTCTCAGATGATCATTTAGTTTATCTTCAAAAGCAAAACATGAAGTTTGTGTTCGCAATTATAGAATAAATTGACGAATAGATACGTTTTCGTGTCGTTGTGTTGTATTGAAGTGAGCACGTTCAACAATGTCGGAATGTTTTGGAGTGTCATCAGTTATTAAAATTGATTTCAATTCATTAAAAGTCTTCCTATCCGGTGGAATAGCAAATGATAAATTTTCCAACAGCGAATGAGCATCTTCTCCTGCTGAAGTAAGAAAATGCACAGCAATAATTGAAACTGGTATTTCACTCTTGGCACGACACCAAACGCTTCAGATAATCTTCGATTTATCTTGGGGTTTCATGAATACTGAGATATCCGAAATTTAGCCGAAATGATAGCTGATCGCGAGGCTAGTTGTATTGATTGGCATTGTGACAAATTGAATGAAACTACCAACCCAAGAACAGAATGAGTTTAGAGCACGCTCATTATTTGAATTTCGCTGCTCGAGAATGAGAATATGAATAACAATATTATTGATTGTCATTTGTACAATCACACACTTTATCAACACGAATCAATTGGTGTTACCAAAAAGGCTATGTGGATCAAATCCTGATGTCCATTCGGTTAAAGTTCCATCGATAAATATTTCGTTTTCCATTTCGAACATGTTGTTTTCGGCTATACAACAGGCCAAACGAGGGGCGGATTGCAACGCTAAACCTCTTTGACTTTTGGTACCGTCGTCTCAGGGGTGACTTGATCCTGCTTCTCAACATTCTGCATACAGTGGATCACCCACGTGAACACCTGTTTCATCGGCAAGAAGCACGTGGTAGCAGATCGCATGGCTACAATTTAATAATTCTACACTCCAGATCAAATTTTCGAAGGTTTTTCTTTGCTCTCAGAGTCTGTTTTCTATGGAACTCTCTGCCCCCACATATCGTTTGCCCAACAAGCCTGAACATGTTCAAGGCTGAACTTGACAAGTATATGTTGACCAAACCCAACCTTGCACCTGATTACACGTGCTGACTTTCCATGTGTATAAAACATCTGTGTTGTTTTTATGCCTTTATTATATTTTTAATCTGTGGTTACTGTATAGTATTTACTTTTTGGACCATTAAAACTTTGAATTACTTTGATTTACTTGGAATTTGCGGCCTATCCGACCGTAGGCGATTAGACTAATACGACACATTCTTCTGAATATTTACATTTTCAGGAAATCAATTATGAAGAATGTTACGTCCGGTGAATGATAATCGCCAAAATGCAAAAAGTGTTGCGAAACCGAATGAAATAATAATAATTATTAATGTCGCACACAGCTTCCAAAAATTTAGTTTATTAAATTCTAAAATGTTTGTTGTTGCTGAACCATTAGACAGCTAATATGTGGTCGATACATGATCTAAGGTGAAAACCTGGTAACATTAGAATACCTAATGCTTTAGTTTCATAGTTTTGGTTTCATAGGTTTGTCTTGTCTAATGTTAAGTGCTTCGCTATCCATATGGTCTTTCGTGACTAAAAAATGTTTAGCTTGTAAAACATTCTGTAATCGACTAAACATCAACTGCGACACATAAATTACACATAATATAAATTGCTAAAACTCACATACTCAAAAAATCTTGCACCTGTGTAGGCTACTTTTTATGTTTAGGCACAGTGAAATTTTAATTTCAAGGTGAAAAAGCAGCAAAACTGAAGGCCGTTTGCATATATATATATTGCGCCCGTTACGAAACGTTTGATGATTTTCAGGTAAGGTTTAAATCATGCAAAGTCTGTATGACGCGAACTCTTCATCTAAGGACAAGAAATGTGCATTAGTATACTCGGAAGCTGATTTTGATAATATAATTTCTGCGTACGATGATGCGATGACGCGAAATTTCGGGATTATTCCTAAGCGTCCGAGTGGATATGAAAGTAAAAATCGTATTTCAAATGAAAATGAAACCGATGAAGTTCGGCAAGTAAGTCACGTAAATGTAATCATAATTTTAAATTTTCTCTTTTTCGTACGTTGAACGTATTTGTATCTTCATATATAGTATTCTAAACTCTGAAATACACCCTCGTAACACTCACATGTTTAAATTAAACTTATTCAAGAATATCTGTCTTTCTCTATAAATAATTTGTTAATTTTCAGGTGAATAATTTTGAAAACATTTCTATTTTAACGGTACTTGCTTTTTACTCACATCACAATTTCAACAGTTTATAATCGTATATATTTAAAATTAACTATTGAATGCATTCGGTGCAAGGTTTGACAATTCAGTTCTTTGTGGTTTGAAAGTAAGAGTTAAATACAGATTTTTCTTGTGTAAACATGAAAACGTAAGTTTTTATCGGGCATCCTAGTAAGAATGATATAATCCGTATGTATGCAACTATGTATGTATGAGATCACAAACCTGATCTATTTAAAGTGCCGTACAATCATAGACTGCACGTCTGCTGAGATACTTTCAGGTTTACACAGTCTAGACAGATTTTAGTCGAAAAATGCAAATATCAATAGCATTGAGATTCCAACGTTTTTCCTCATGTAGCTCAATCTGGTGGCAAAGCAATTTTTTCACAATGACAAAGCGTGCTTTTTATTTTCGTAGTATCAACATGTTGAAGCTTTTGTGCTAGTACCTAAATTTTATGTTTCATTTGCTCCTGAAGGCTAACGGCGATTAACTGCAATGAAAATATAACAAATAGTAAAGTACACAAAATAATTGCAAATATTTCTTCGATTGAGAATGTTCAAGTTTTGGTATGAGCATTGATAGAACCCGTAAAGAGACTGCGCGTTAATCAGAAAAATTAAGCAGTTTATTTAACCTTTTCTAGAAGTAACGCAATCAATTTTTAATATATCAATTTTTATTAAATTTCTTAGTTATGTTGTTTGCGAAATAACCCTCGTTATTGATATTGATATCGATATATTTTAACAAATAATTAACCGTAGAAAATGTTAATAATATGTTTCTATTTTGAAAAACACATTATATTGCTATTACGTATTGATAATTTACCAAAAACAGAAAATGAAAACTAATAAGGCATAATTGTTTTTATGAATAAAACAGAAACACTTAATGTCGTGTTGCAACGTTTTCAATATACAGAAAACCTGTGCACGATAGGTTGTTTTTGAACACCAGTTTTATAAACCAATACATTACTGCATGTGCATTGTTACAGTTTAATCATCCTTGCATTACGGAGAGAGTGATTGTGAGATACGTGATTGAATTTGACATGCTTGATTGCAAAATTTAGATTTTGTATCCGTACCGTATAATTCACGCACTTATAGCATAATTGACTTCAATTTGGCGTTTTAGTGACAAATTCGATAATCACAATTCTTAATTCATTAGGCTGGCTCATAAATTTGAGGGAACCTCAGAAATACGCAGCGAAAGTTCGTCTGTTAGCGATAATGTATTATTGACAAAACCACTTAGAAGTGTTAGCCGAAATACACGCTTGAGTTTTGCATACGTAATTGGATTAGCCGGCATTAGTAATGTCTCAAATCACCCCCGACTTACACACGTATATCAGATGCGAGATAGTTGCAGATCGGTATCCAATCATGTTAGATTTTTTGAACTTCCTAAACGGTGCGCTGTCCCGAGGCGTCTAATTCTTCCTCCACTTTTGACATCCAGGTGTTCCATTTACCACCTGGTTTCTAATGCTGTATTTGAGCGGTTTTAAGGTGACGGTGAAACATTCGGAGCAAACAAAAGTCTCTATAAGAATTATATTTTCCTGAGAAAGTTTTGTAGACCTTAGAGCATCTATGCTTGTAAGCCTTATATATATATATATATATATATATATATAAATTGTGATGGCGCGTTCTGATATCTTGCACATCGATGAATTGTTACCGATAGAGAATTTACCCAGGTGGAACTCAGCCATTTCCTCATGGTTTTTTGATTTGAAGTCATCTTGACGCCAATGATCTTTTAGCGCGTTGGAGATTCTATTATCTGATAGTCGTGTTTCGCTTTCTTTGCCACCTGTATTGTATGAATGGACTGTAGGTAATACTCATGGACTGATTTCAAAAGGCGAATTTTTGGGCTCTTTTTTGTATGAATGCAATGATTCGATTTCGCAAACGGAGCACATCTGACGTCTCAAAGTAATTGGTAATCCCACTCCCCGAAACATCATATATGTTAGCTGGTATCATTGCGTACACTGATATCAAGAAAGATCCAACCTGGATGGATCATGTTTGCTGAAACCGAACAACCGAAATAAAAATGATTGTGCTTGTGGCGCTGCATCCCGATTAACTCAGTACTCGGAACAGGCATCCCGCCACCTACAATTGGTCACTGAAAACCGTAACTTGTAATTTTTATAAATGGGAACCAGATAACGTGACGACGATTTACACTTGAGAATATCTCTACAGCCAAGTTAAAGGCCAGTCTTGACGTAAGTATTTAATTGGGTATGTTAATTGATCTTTTAGGCATATCAAATAGAGTGATATGGAAACCTCGTATTGCTCATGACAGTAAAATCCGTCGTTCTATCTCATAACGCTGATTGATGGATATTTGATTGTGCTAAACACTCGGTACTTCAACGCAGTTCGTGTGCGCGTTATATATGTAGACCTGTGAAACCTGTTATGTCCTCTCCTGTCGCCTTTAATTAAAAAGCATAATTCTCTCGTAGCCATCTTTGAATCCTTGTATGATGACAAAAATAGATATATTTTATCGATCGGACGTAGTCTTAGATGATAAAAATGATGACCGATGTTCCATTCGACCGATTTTAAATTTATTGAACTAAAGGCAATATCAAACTATTTGAACATCCATTCTACGTTCTCGATTTTTTCCCGGTTAGACATTCTTCAGAAAAAAAGAAATTGCAATTTCGAATGTGTGTCATATCCTTCTGAATTTAACGCAAACTGTAAAGACTGGTTTTATATCACAAACTTCAATGCGTCTAATTCATCCATTCCACTTTATCACTCATCTCCAAAATATTGTTATTTAAAACTCCTCTCATCACGCTATTATGTATACTGGAATACTAAGATCAATTAGAAATTGGCGAGTTACCTGAAGATCATCGATGAACCGCGATTATCATTACACATATAAAACATTTTGCTTTCATTTGCACAGAATAACGTATTGGGATATACGAACAATTATATGAGAATAAGGAACATGAGCCAGGATGGTCGCCTCAAAAACGATGGCACTCAGAGAGACATTTCACCTCGTCAACGAAATAACAACTCAACCAACGCTTTTGTACACCAAACTGAATCCACGTCGGTGCCACAGAGCCTAAACAAACCAAATATCAAAGTACGCCGTGCCAAATACCGAGACTTTACTCGTCAATCGTCGAACCGTCTGAGTCAATCGAAATCATTCTCTTCCAGTTCTTTCAAAGATATCTCCGGTTTGGCGGAAAACGGATGGAAAAGTCAGACACTTATGTCCGGTGTTAAGCTAAACGAGATGTACATGGATCAGGATGGCGTGGCAGTTGGCGTTCCCAACACGCGCAAACTACCCATCGTGCCAACATCTCCACGTGTGGATCGAATGTGCACATTTTTCACCCGATTAAAAAATGGATTGTGGTGAGTCATGACGCTGAATATAAGGCTCTGAGTAGAGTGCCGCCGGTAATAAATAAGTCTCATTGTTATCACCCGTTTCTTATGTATATATTTTTGCTTGCTTATCCTAGAGGCCCTGGTCTATGTGCAGTTCATGCGTGTGAGACCACATGTTTGTTATGTATGTTGCCCATCGATTTCTTGGCTGTCTAATTTTCTTCCTCATCTGTTTTCCGGTGTTATGATGTCTTGGTTCTTTGGCAGTTGAAAACCCACGCTTTCGATAGGGTTGCTAACAGCTGATAGCGAAGTAAATCAAAAGCTTCGATTTTGTCAAAATCTATAGATAAGAAGATCGATAAAGCTGCACATTACATGCCCAATAGTACAACGTTCCGTCTCATAACATGCATGCACGTCCCAAATCTTTTTTGGAATCTGTATAGCATTTTGCACTATTTGCTGATACTGGTGTTGCGATTTATAAGATGAAAAAGTCATTGATTATAAATACACAACATTCGGTTTAGCCACGTTATTAAATATTAAATATCTCAATTTTTTGGCAAATGAATGGTAAAGTATGTTTGCTTAATTGACCACTATTATGTATATCCGTATTTTATTTTCTATAAGTATCAGTCATTTATTTACCGATTGCCGATCAAATACATTTTTCAACTCTACATTATCTTAAGCTGATGTCACTGACTTCTGATGTTGTATGTAGAAAACTAAGTTTGATTGCGCAGTGTGTATTACGAAACCAAATAAATCAAAATAAATCGGAATACCGTTATTCGATGACTTTCAGACACAGTTTCGTGAAACAAATGACGTCCGTCTCAATTAAACAGACTGATTTTGGGCGATTCCTTGCTTTCACAACGGCTTCAGCGACCCAGGTTTTCAGTAGTTACTCTCCTTAAAAAATGTGGCTCAGAACCATACTGTGATCATCTTCTTGGAGTGTTAGAGTGATCTTGTATGTTTTCAACCGGAGTGGCGACGAACGCGTGGTTTGCATTATAGTGAAGGTCACAAAATCTGCCACGCCAATGTTGCTCTAACTGAACACAGAAGTGGATTTAATGCATAATGCTCAAAATGTAACTACCCTATCACAGTTTGTCGGATTACTACTATCCCACTGTTCCCCGAGCCTTTTAAGTTCCTACCTACCCAATCGATTTAGGTATTCTTACGTCATAGATTTATGACAGATAAGCTTTAATCAACTTGATATTAGTTTAAATATATTCGTTTTGATGATGCTTTGCAATTAGTGTCATGGTTATTACCACTTAACACAACCATTTTTGTGAAGCTAATCATAGAAATTCGGCTCTCCTGTTGGCTTGGCTTTTAAAAACTCTGTATAGGAGCTACTGTATTTCAAAAAATCCCAATTGTGCACTGAAATGTGAAGAACGCATTAGAAGAAGCCTTCAATGAATGTCGTTCAAACGTTTTACTTTGCAAACCGACAACTCATCTACATGATTTACTTACAGCGAGTGGATTGACTTGGAGACGAATTTGTTGCAACAAGCGGAATTGGACCAGAATTCCGAGGACGAGAAAGAGGTCAGTCTGATGTTGTGTCTTGATGGTCTTCCGCTGATTCTTGTTTCCCATTTTCAAATAAACTTTCTTTTTCATCAGCACAGTTGCCATAGCATAGTAAATATTAGTTCACGAAAAATAAATAACAAATAATCATCTAATGTCACGTGTAGTCCAGTTGATTACTTACTATTAGTCAATGCGCAGTTGTCGTCAAATTGTTATGTAACAAATACGTGTTCGCATTTCAAATGAAAGTATCGACGCTCAGAGAGCGGTAACAGTAGATTGGGGGAGGGCATTCCAAAAGAAACAGGCGCGTAGAGGATACAGCGTACGTACAGCTGATACGGGAATGGGGAATTTGTAGTGAGGTCGAATTGCTGCGTATATGTTGACTCACGGTATTCGAATAAATGTCTTAAAGGATTATTTGAGTTATGCAACATTTTGTATGTTAGTATCACATCACTCCGAAGGCTTCTTTGAAGGAGGGCGGGGAGTCACATTTTTTGCAATCGTTCCTCGTAAGTTAGTTTCCGGAAGCCACTTACGAGTTTGGTTGCACGATGGTATATTTTATCCGGCAATAGTATATCCTTTTTTAACAACGGAATCCAAGCTTGTGACGCATGTTCCATGGTTGGAATTAAGTAGGCTTTGATGATGGCGGGCAACGTTCCAGGCGAGAAGGTTCTGGAAATCCGTCCAAGGATACCTAGAAGCTTGGACACGCGATTGTAGATGACCTCACAATGCTGGCGGTTATTCAGGCTGCCGCATACACAGACTCCAAGATCCCTTTCTGACTCCGTCCAGCTCTTAATCGTCTGCCCAAAGTGATATTGGTATTGGAATGGCTTACGAATTTGCAACACCTTGCATTTTTGTAAATCGAATGGTAGCTTATTCCGTACCGACCGCGCATGGAGAGCATCTAAATCACTTTGCAGCTGTACACAATCCGCAGTAGATTTTACCCGCCTCCAAATTTTTTAATATAATCAGCAAAGAGAATCACCACGCACTAAATTGTCTCTAATAGGTTGTTTATCAAAACCGAGAAAAGTACTGGCCTGAAGACGGAACCTTGCTGTACACCACTAGAAGCATCAATCACCCGTAAATATACTCCGTTGATTCGAAAAACTTCCTTGCTCCCAGTGAGTTTACTTCAAGTCATACAAGTATCTGTCTGCTGATACCTATCTGCTTCGAATTCACAAAGCCCACTGCGTGTTTACATTAAACCAGAACCTTGTTCGCCAGATACCTACAACAGTATGAAGTACAGAATTCTCACAGCTAAATTTCTTTCAGACATGCTCAATGTTTACTCAAATTTTCGATCTCCAAGGGCAAATACGTCTTAAGGAAACCATGCCTCATGCCTGTGCTCATACTTTCGTCGTCACAGAAATCTGAACAATGTTTCAAGCGGATTGTTCATACCCATTTCACTGCATATGGAACCACCGTCAAAATAACAATTTTCAGTCCTCGGGAAAGATTAACACATGGTGCGGATACTAGATGTAACCCAACGAACCCCATACATGTTTGAGTCAATACTATCAATAGTTCAAGCGTGACTGCTTATATATCTCATAGCGTATCGCTTACTCGGTTGAAGATCATTTAAGATTGTTTGGTAGATTACATAGTTCCCCGAAATACACCTAAGTGTTGGATGCTACCATTCAGCAACCTTCTCAGGATTACGTTTTGGAAACCCTCAAACAATTTGGTCGCATGTGTTAAAAATTTGGATCAGCGGATATACGAAACAGAACCACTGTATCCACTGAAAGTTGGCCACGATTGCCTCTGACTATAGTCTTTGACAAATTTGTGGGCAGGTCTCGTGAACTAGGCCTCAGAATCACAGGATGATGTATATTGCATTCAATATCGGGCTAAATTCTCGTTTCAATTGCAATCCGTTTAATCATCATCATCACCATTATCATTCAATACAGTGTTTAGAAGAATCTTAACTTCCTGATAAAATATTTGACAAAATCTTAACTTCCTGATAAAATATTTGACAAAACTGCTTATCGAAATCAATTATTTGCAACTAAGACCTCGCGTCGACCTCACTGCCTGTTATAACATGATACTAAGGTTGTGTCTGTGCTCACCGAGCGCGGTCTCACACTACACATTTGTGATTTCATTTCTACATACCTATACCTAGTTATTATCCAAATGGACTTTACATTTTTTCAAAGCGTTACATGATTGTGCACTCTAGATGTCGAAAACGACCTAAGAAAGCCAATACACACATTGTCATTCGCGAAACAAGATGTTGCTTGCTGCCTCATCTATAATGCATCTCGTGATATATACGGTTTGGATAAATGATACAAATAACGACAACTTTCATTAAAGTGCACATCAATATCCGACCAAATGCTTTTGTAATAATAGCTCAAATTATCAGTAATCCTTTGCTAAATCCTACTTGTCTATCATTGAAACAATAAATGCAGCTTAATAACATGCCGTGCATAGAGTGTCCCTGTTGGCCTTCCGCAACTGATTCTGTCGGCTGATGTACATCTGAGGGCCACCATGGTGACGATTCAAATGCCAGTGTAGTCAGTCTTGATGGTAACAATCTCACCAAATACGTCCACAGTGAGCAGCACCGTTTGCCGGTGTTTTCGTGATATCCTTTGAGAAACCTACGATGACTGGCTGACGCTTCACCGCTGTATGCGTAACAGGCTGACGAAAGTTGGTTTATCCAAGGGCTCTCGTATCCCTTTTAAATAGCGTAGGCCTACTCATAGGTCTGGTTCTTGCTCCATTTACACCTGAACCCTCTATGCGCTAAATGTGTTTGTTTGCGAAAGAGTCGATGCCGACTTATCGAGCGATTCGCTCTTTTTATTTCTTATTATTCCCTCGATGAATCTGATTAAGCCCTTCTAAGCCTCACCTCAGATTTCCCGTCTTTCTTCTCCAAAATAATTAACGAGGCGTTCTTAGACAGGCTTTATTCACATAAAATGTGAAAGCAAACTGGAAGACTTTCGTTTGTAGCTGTCTGACGGATTTTACCATCTTCGTTCTAATGAGCAGTGATCGGCTCCGTATTGTACACTTCATGTCAGACACCACCATACCGAAAGCTTGATTGCATAAGGCATTTGCTAACACCAATTGCACGTAATTTTTATTTGCGCTATTAAGCTAGATCGTTTGATTTACAAATGGTTTGACACATTTTCTTTACCATTCAGCTCGCGGACTCATTGGCTCGTTTCAAACATCGTTTGCGAACAGTAAGTTATTGTCTCATTTCGAATGTACCCGCTTAGTTAGTACTATCGCTTGTTCGTTTTTATCTTGTCAGATGTTACACTACTTGTAAACCCAACATTATGGTCTAATTTCGATATTCCTTCTGTTCAGTTACTGTAACATAAATGATAACTATGGATCATCACATACTGTCCAGAACACTTGTCTTCCATAGATCCTTGTCATCTTGTGATGGCTTTAAATTTAGTTTGAGCGGTTTTACACGTTCTACACATCCCACATTGAAACCTCTGAGAATAATGATGCTGAGAATGTAAATTAGCAT
>JACCGJ010019302.1:0-13787 GCA_013407085.1 Atriophallophorus winterbourni | reverse complement strand
GGTTAAAATGTCTCGGGAGTCTGTATTGATTAAAGCTGTAAGCCCGTCCAGGTTCGTTGGTGTGCCCAATTAAGTTCGTACCACCAAATATTGATTGAAACACTGGGGGAGATGCTAACGTCGTCGACGAAGTCGGATTTACTTCAACAGAGTAATTTCTGGTCAAGCACTCAAGGCGCTTATAGACAACTAATATATTGTGATGCCCACATACACACCACAACCAGTTTCTGGCTGTTTGCCGTAATCGGGTAGAGACAACAAAGTTATATAAGAATGCCACTGTTACATAGGGTTCGTACAACGAACTACCATGTGCAAACACAGAATCACAAAATGATTCCTGGTCAAGTACTCAAAGCGCTTATGGATGACCAAAGTAATGTGTCGCTCACATCGCCTGTACTTACACACCACTATCGGTTTCTGGCTGTTTGCCGTCATCAGGTGGAGACAGTAAGATTAGGTTCTGTGAGCCTTGAAACAGTGGAAAAGTGGTTAACAAGGTTACACTTGAATACCACTGTTAAATAAAGTTCTTTCAAAGAACCACGTTCAAATACATAATCACAAAGCGATTCTTGGTCAAGCACTCGAGGCGATTACAAACGACCAATATATCGTGCTCATATCATAATAACACAAATACGTGTTTTTACTGTCTACACCTGATAATGACTAACCGCTAAATCTACAGAGCCATCGTAATGAACTGCATACGAAAACGCACTGGAGACTGTCATTTTTCGATTCCTGTTGTATATGTCTATGCAGCCTGAAAGTATCTTAACCCATGCAGTCTCTGGCTGTACGACACTGCCCGGATCCAGGCGATTTCCACAGAGCCATAACATCCTCTACAAGAACATCATTTTGTTTGAAAAAAGTAACAAATGCTCCATTGGCGCGCATCAATATCAAAATAAAATGTGATATAGATTGAAGGGTAAAAGGTCTGGAAGGTGTAAATGAGGCAAATTGGATTGAGATCCCTGCATGAAACGAATGAAACGGGCTTTTAATCACCATTTGTGAACGCTTGAAGCGTCCTCAGTACGACTCCTTTGCAGCTCTCACAATCACGTCTCGGTCAGATAAATCAACCCGGTCTTTGGTAAGGTTTGGGAGAAAACCTATTCGGTGTGTTCCAAGCCCAGTCTACATTCGATCGGACCGTTTTGATACATGCCATTCGCAACCTCGCGATTGTCTTGGACGTGGGGTGAAAAAGATTATGCAGGGATTGGTTGCGTATCGTCCAATTGCTCCGTGAAACCTCTGGCAATCAGTTTTTGGTTTTATACTTCTTATCAGTAATTCATGGGTCAGAATGACAGGAACTCAAAAACTTTCATGGTAGAAAAATGCAATAAGCCTAACAAGAACCACAGGAAGGCGAGTCTTGTGGCGTAAAACCGCATAATATTCCGAGACTTGATAGGGACAGTCACATACCGTAACTCTGTTCTCTCGTTGATATTATTTCTCGCTACTTTTACGAATCACCAGAAGCCTCTTATACCCCTCAAGAACTCATCTAAATCCACTCGTGTGCTCTTTTAATATAGCTACTACGAAGGTTGTCATAGCTAAAAAGTTACTCATATTGAGTATCTAGATCTTATCGACTGCGCCCCTGGTTTAGCTATATTCAGGTTACCCAGATCCAGATGAAACATTTAGGCAAACGAGTATGTGGTTGAATTCAATTACCGCTTATGTACCTTTGATCAAAACACGTGCTGCTCAATCCTACATACATGTGCTAAGGTGCCAGCTAGGATAGTTCCCAGTGTCCGTGTGATTGCACTTTTTGAATTAATCCCATTAGAGTGCATGATGACAAACCGAATGTGACCGAAGCCCGTGAGGCAGAGGGGGTTGCATTAATTTCTAACATTTTTTCCTTCATTGTAGCCACCTTATTCTTCGCCAAAACTTTTTCTTTGTTGCGAAGTGCGAAATTACGTACGATATCATCGTTAGATCTAACTAATCTCGATCTACACTTGTGTATGACAAACTTACTACATCTCCAATTAATATTGCAATTATTTGATTTCCACTCGAACCAAAACTCGTTTCCCATGTAAATTAATATACTTCGACCTTTGCTACTTGTACAATATTCAAGAGGCATTGCACACATTTAAATATCTTATCTATATCTTATCGAATACCTTCCTTGGGGATAAAGTGACCGGACACCAGTTCCCGCTACTGAAAAATGACAATTTCCAGGGTGAATTGAATTTGATGCTCTTTTATTCAACAAGAGAAAAACATTTGTTTGAACGGGGTACAATTTTAATCACGCGGTGTTCGGCAAAATGGGCAGTGCCCTTTCTCCAAAACGGCCAGCTCATAGTCGTCTGTGTTGAACAACTGAAAACAAATACATAATGTATACTGAGGGGAAATTTAGTTGATGGGATTTCAGTTTGGACAAGATCAAGTTAGATTCTACTTTGTCCTCGGCCCCCTGGTTTGCCTAAAACCAATTGTGATTTTTAACTAAGTTATTCTGCAATTGTTACATCATTATTTTTCTCCCAAGTGTTTTTATCTTGGATGAGATAGCGCAAGAATTCGCCGATCTGCGAGTTCTCGTAAATCTTCAGTTTCAAAAAGTCTACAAGTTCATTCCGTTGTGAGTCCGGGCTTATGTAATCCAATTCTGCCAATGCTGAATCTGTATGAACGTTTCACTCAGGGCCGATATATCTGCCCGGTTCACAGAAAGCGATTGATGAGTACCTCATACATAGTCGAACACAAATACTGAATGGTCAGTAAGACTCAGCGGAGCCTAGAATCCGATCGCTTCGGCAGCTTTTTCTTCCCATGTTAACAAAGAGACAATCAGAACCTCTTCTCCGCGTGCATTCGTGAACATGGTTATGTAAAGAGACTGAATCTAATACCTCTAAATCAATAACCTGGCGTTCGTGGAGAATTGTCGTCCCTAAGATAAAGGGTATGAAGATTAAAATCACCCAGATCGTCCATGCCTATGTTAACAATTAGGAGCCTTCAGAAATGTGCCTGTATCTCTTGATCTTGAATGTTGTCAAATGTAGCGGTAGAGAAAGCTTGTTTCGATGGATGGCAGTGTTCGTGCAAGGAAGCTACCTTTCGTATGTCACACCAATATTGCTGCAATGCATGTTTCCATTTAAGTGAAATCACCGTAATTTGGTGTGATTAGTTTTCTACATATTTTCTAGTTTTTAATGCAATTCGCTCTGCGTGGCGAGGGCTTGAAGTGTCACGGTTGGCACGAACTCGACTGACAAATCGAAGTGCAACCAGGACAGACATGTTGAGGATCACCGTTGTGATTGTTTATTTGCATATATAAGATAAGCGTGTGTTTCGTTATTTGTCTTGTGCGTAATAAATGCCTTTGACCAATCAGCTTCTCTTGTGTTGTGGGATTCGTGGGTGAACACCATTAGCGTTGAATAGATTGACCTCAGGAATGAATCAAGACATGCCACTTGTTGACCTGAAATGATCTGACGCAATCATTTCCTTCTTTTCTATACCACATCCGCTATTATATGACAATTAGTAATTCGCCCGCTCATCTATCGATCAATCAATTCGTTTTATTTCCGTGCTGACGAATTGCTGCTTTTGATAATGATCATGTAATTTCATTTTTCTGTTTCATACGTTCACACTTTATTTTGATGCCATGGTTTAATTTTCACAATGCAGAACATTGTGTCCGATTCAAAATCAACAAAACCACGATAGAAAGAAATTTGTACGCCATTTGGAAGAGCGGTTTTTAGTTAACGTTTCGATTGTGACACAAGCTTCATCAGACCAAGGGTGATAGTTAGGACAGGGAAGATGACTAAATAGATGTCAGCACGATACCTATGCTTGACCTGACGATTAGCTTAGGGTGTGTCGAATCACATAGGTAATTCCTTGATCAGTGGTTGGTTTGCCTACAACGGTAGCACACGTTAAAAAAGTACATCGCTAACGCAACTCAACTCGTTTTTTTCTGAAAAATCTAATTAAATTATGTATCAGATAAACGTGGACAACTTACGTTCGCATCAGCGCTGAGCGCCATCTTGCGGAGATATTGACTCCATCCACCTTAATTAATGCAAGTCGACCTGTCTGAGCGGGTTCGACCGCCTCGAGTATTGTACAACGTCATCCAGGGATCTTCATACCAAAATCGAAGATCACCGAAAGCGGGGGATTATAATTTCTTTATTCTCATTTATTATGCTTACACAATCGGTCCCAAGCATATTTCAATCAACTTAGTCGACCATCCACCAAAAGGTTGGATAATGGAAAGTCATGCTGCGTATAATCCCACAATTCGAGGTAAAATGTTTAAAGAACAATCAAGTATCATAAAATGTAAGAAGCGCATTCGCGGGGTTTCCTCCGTGAATCTGAATGCCCCGTATCGCAACACACGTTATTCATCACTCCGTTTCGAAGTGATACAACGGCTCACCTTGTGACATACGCGACATTCAGTGATGTTCACTTCCGGGAAAACTGATTTAAAGTAGCGCGGTTTCAAGGGTTCCTCGTGTTTCACCACAATCACCTCAGACGGTGACAGTGATAGCAGCGTCTCAGCATCCAGTGTGACCGGGCTATATGGTCCAACGTTTAGCTGAAGATGACGTCGAACAGGTATATGGATGAAAACGATTTTAAAATACGTTTTGTTGTGAGAAACTTGCAAAATCGTTTGTATATGATAGTACGCAGTGGTGATCGGTTCGTTGTGTCAAGACGTGGAATTTATCATCTCTATTAGACAGGATTCCGCAGTATTTTGACGACCTTAAACCCTAATCCGATAAATAAAATGTGCTCTGTATTTTGTCCACGAATATGACACATTAGATGATGGCTCATCAGTTCGGATAGATTGCTATCGCTTGGTGTGACAAGTACACAAATACATTTGGCGAAATTTTACCCTCCAACTATATACATTCAACATTTTTTAATGCAGTTTTCCAATGAAACCGAATCTGCGTGGCGGGTAGAAATTAAGGCTGCAACATCAACATGCAGTGAAGCGTCACCAACACATGTTTCAAGATCGAAGATTAATGGTGAAAAAAGCAAACAGCTGTACAAACAAATCGGACTTTCATGTTTGCGTCCACCTGGTTCAAAGGAGGAGCAAAAGTAATTCCATGTATGAATTAGAGCGGGGTAATTTGGACCAGAAAAATATGTTTGGGTAAATTTGTTTTTCCAAGTGTGGTGTGTGTGTGTAAAACGGAAGTAGTACGGGTTTTTTATAAACTGGGGACAGCACAGTAATATTCAACATAAAAGATCGTAACGTCTGTTTGAAGATCATTTTATCCAAAGAGGACACAAACTCTAACAGTAAACTGTTCCGCAGAAAGCATACACGGACAGCATGAAAGTTATGGCGACAGTTTAATAGAGAATGAGGTAAAGATTTACCACCAGGTGACGAAGCTAGTTGATAGGATGCAGTACATTCCATACCAAGAGCGAATGGTCATGTTGGAATTGACCGATCTTACACAAATGAGAGTAAAATTTAAAATACTTCGGATGGAAAATCACCCTCTCCGCGATAAATTGATAAGTTAGTTCCCCTAAGAATACACAGAGTCGTTCAAGTTGTTTCGTTATACCGCAATCAAGACTCGATTGTAGACGTCATTTCTTCTCGGTGCGTATTTGCTTTCTGTGGAATTCACTATCCCAGGATATTGTGAACGCTCCTACGCTCCGTGATTTAAAATTGAAACTGGATGCTTATATCAAAGAGCACTCCACTATCGGCCCTGCATATTAACTCCATACAAACCAAACACCTAAATAGAATTTTGATCGCATCCTCTGTATTTTTCTAGCTGTCATCTAATGGTACATATAAAGAGAATGCTTTTTCCACCATAAAATCTTGATTCATAAATGGTCAGATTGTGACTGCGAATCGGGAGACTAGAACCAATTTTAAAGCGGTCTGGATACATTGTGCAACCGACCGGCAGGGTTGAGCACCTTGGTTCGGCTACTTCCGTACAGAAATAAAAGATACACTAAAGTTTTAAAATCTGTATAGTTGTTTCGTTATCAATATATTCCAATTGGATTGATGATCTCTTTGATCAACATGTATTGACGGTTACTTTTATAGTACTATGGATTCCATTATATACGCTTATGTTGGTCTTCGTAATAATGGGAACGTGAATTTGATTTTTAAAACTTCTTGATGGGTTACTTGGATATTCAATTTTAGTGAAATCAAAAACTGCTCGAACCCTTTCTTTGCCTATCGAGAGAATTAGTTTGAGTGCTCGGTCAGTAAGAGGAATCACTAGATCAGCTCTGAGTCCAGCTGTGGTCGGGAAAATTTTATTTTTTTCTGGCCTACGCAATTTTTGTGTATATAACTGTTCTATTTCACTGTGCTTGGTGTACTATTTCACGTAGCATTATCCACTACAATAGTCTTTGCCATTTTCAGTATGTTTACCACTTTGCAACCTGTATGAAATTGAATATATCGTATAAGCCACGGGAAATTTGTAGGCAACTCGTTGCAGGATTTGGGTACTTTGCTTGGAAAGGCTTGCTGTTATGAGCGGGATTTGTTAAGCATCTTGTAATTAGTTAAAAGACTGCAATTTATGGTATATTTACTAGCTTGAAACATGATGTAGTAGGATATTAAGCGTCTAGCTTTTGTGTGTTTATTGATAGGCTCGAAATTCATATCAAATATCTGCTCCTCCTCAGTGGAGTAACCTTATTTTAGATCCCGAAACTAGTTCTTAAAAATGGATTATTCGCAAGCGGCCGCCATTTTTATTCATATTAATACTTTCAATCTAATGCTTATTGAGATTCTTTCAATATTGTTGATTTTTGTATTTCTGAGACTTTAAATTTTATTGTTTTATGCATCAGAAACATAGAGTCTTCTGGCGTTTTCAGAGAGTGACGTTATTTTTTGTCTTGGCCATGATCTACGGCCTGGTTGCAGACGTCGAGGCAACATTATCAGCGTAATTTTGTGTCGCTCGAAATTGCTTTGAATTTAGCCACTTCGAAACCAATATTCACTGTGACTGCTTTCAATGTGAAATGTTGGGGTAGTATACCGAAATTTATTCTTAAGATGATAAAGCATCGTGCAAACTTACTTCGGCGCTGAGCAATTTCGCAGTGAACAAATCGTGGAGCGTTTTACTCACATCAGAGTTGGTGCCCGATGCTGTTGAAAGAAAGATGCAAGATGAACCAGTAACGAAAGTGACGCCTTTTGTATGGCGATAATCGGCTTATGAGCTTGAACGAATTATTTGACAAGATGTTTATAGATTTTACAAATGCGTTCAAAGGGTGTTCATATTGCGAGCGTTTTCTTTGAACACCATTGCCCTGCTAATTGGCCCTAATTATTCAGAATGGACGATTGGGCATATGCTTGCAGCTCAGGAATATGAAGTTCAGTATTCGGTGTTCGCCTGTTTGGTAACATAAGTTGTAGAATATTTGTCGTGAAACTTGATTACGCCAAGATAAACCTCTTTCAGAAGCTCTCTTATTGGTTAGGCTGCTTTATATTATCAATCCTCGCTGGTTTTGTCGACGTGTCATTCGTTGACCTTAGGAAAGCATTGCGTAGTTTCTCTGTTTCTATCCTGTTATCCAATCGGATCGTCGAATCTGCTGCCGAGCGCAGGATAGTTCCGATTGGTCCACACAATTGATTATGATGATTAAATGAATTCGAGGGATCCAAGAACTTCTCTGTTCTCACATGTTCTTCCGTGTGAGAGTATTCATGTTTGATACCTGCTAAAACGGTGTCCTCGGTGCTGTAGCCAACGGTCTGAAGTAGTCAGGTTTCGAGTGTTCTTCCATTTTGAATCACAATTTCTATCTCATATTGTGGACAATCTACACTATAGACAATGCTCGTTTTAAACCCATGACCATGAACAAAAATGCATGCATTTCCATCATACTCCCCACGACAGATTTGGTGCTGTTTACATTCATCAGGTAGAAACATTACGATCAAGATCCGCATGCGCTTCAAACAGTGGAAAAATAGAAAACAAATTGTGCTTAATTAGTGCAAACATCGTGAAACCGGTCGCGGGGAGTGCGTGTGATGAAAATGTATTTTGTTCATGATCATGTGTTTAAGCCATATCTGCATGTGCTTGGCACATGTGATTGAACATGTTGATCGTACCAGCCTTATCCAACAGAAGCATACAAGCGCATTTTGTTTTCCATTCTTCAACTGTGTGGAGCACATCTGAATCTGATCGTACTGTCCCCACGTAATGTTCGTCTTGTTTTCGTTGTTTTAACCGAATTATAATAGTGACCTGTGTAAGGTTGTCGTCGTTCTATGCGTAATGTTGAAACAGAACACATGCACCAAATAAACAAAAAATATTGTTATTCGGCATGACTAGACATCACTAGACACCGAAAAACATAGAGATCAGTTCAACCTTAATAAACTTCAACGCAAAATTACTTCAGCTCAAAGAATTTCTCGAGTTCAGAATTTCGAAAATACAGTCGATGTACCAGCTTCTCCGATTGGACGAGAATATCACGCTGATTTTGAAACCAGCAAGGCTCAATATTGTCTCGAAACCAACTACCGTAAATACCCGCGTAAATGACGCACTTTTTTCTTCATAAGTTGCCCTAAAAACCCAGGTGCGTCTTATCCATGAATACTTTTATTATACAAATTATGCATTTATCATAATATCAAAAATTTAGTTCTTCGTCTTATTGATAAGTTATTTCTTCCAAAAAATCTTCTGCACCAGTCCATCGACGCCTTAAAATCTGCAATGCTTTGCTCTTTCGCTAATCTTAGTGCCCGCAAACGAATGGTAGTGGTGCTGACCCCCAGACAGTCTCGACGAGTATCTTGAATCCATTTAATGAGCGCCTTTTTCAGGTTAGGGTGGTGAGCCTTCGAGCCTCTGTTCGCCCTCTTCACCTTTCGCATTTCTTTAATGGTACTTTCGGCTTTTCTCCATTTTCTGATCACGCAGCCAGTCGAACCAAATTGCCGCTCAGCTGCCCGGTTCCCGTGTTCTTTCGCGTACTTGATCACTTCCATTTTAAAGTTTGAAGTATAGCTCTGTCGTTTTGTCTTCGTCATGTTGAAGGGTAATAATGAACTGTATCTTTAAAAACACCGGTAATAGGTAGAATATTTATACTGCCGATGTGTAATATCATGAAAGTGTAATATCATCCGATCATGGAGTAGTATTTTACTCTCGTTGAAGCAGAAGCTTTCCCTTAAAAATGTCATCAAATCATTCGGCATGACGCCCGAGAATGAGAAGTGCACTTTCCACGATAGTCTACATAGGCTAGACAGACATCTGCTGACTGACAGGATGAATGAGTCAGCAATCAGCACACACGACGATCATAGTGATTGTATGGAGTTCACCGTGATTGTCTTAATTTCACCGTTTCTATAAAAATTAATGGAAATTAAGGACTAAAATTAGGATGCGTCCTATACATAGGTACACAGTTTTTCCATCGTTTTTAGGGTCAAATATCCACTGCGTCTTATCCATGGTATCGTCCTATACGCGGGTATTTACGGTAATCACCCGTCTACAAAAGAGTTTACGTGAATAAAAATAGTGGCCCAATGGATAGTAGCTACTCGTAAGTGGCTTTAGTTAAACATGTTGCCAAGTTTGATAACAAGCCTATCATAATCGTTAGATGGTCTTGAAGCAGTGACAGATTGGTATCCAACGCGTTAAAATCTGAATACGAGAATCTCCTTTACAATAGGGCGTTAATTCAGAAACTTCATTTCATTACTTCATCAACATTCAACAAGTGATATGTGAACTAAATTCTGGGCACAACCCTTCCACTCTCTGTGAACGTTAGAAGCATTCTCAAATCACTGTATCTTATCAAATATGAGCCATCTCATACCAAAAATGATTTACGATCACACGAGTCAGTATTGATTTCGCGATAGAATATAGTGTCTAACACGTTTTTAGCGATTTTGAACGATGTATAATGTGCGGTGCAAAGGCTAGAAAATAACTAGACATGAGCACTATTTTAAACGCGGTTAAATCACAGATTGGATGATCAGCATTCCAGTGGACGGTCGAGGTTCAAATCCCGCACCGGTTACATGTTTAACTCGATCGTCAGCATACCAATTTAAAGAAAGGATCAGTTGGGAAATTGACATCGATAGCCGGGCACCTTGTCTTCTAGTGCATGAAATATCTCTCATGTAACGATTCGTTCTAAAGAAACCGGAGAGAAATCCCCGACTGATAGACCTCGGCGACCAGATACGAATTGAATACTATTTTGAGACTAGCGAGGATAGTTTGAAATTGATGAAATATTCTTGCAGTGGGGATAAGACTAATCACCTTCGACGCACGTTATCAACTAACATGCTAAAAACTAAACAACAACAATGACGTTTTGATAAACGCCACCTGAGGAATCCAGCATCGCGTACGGTCTAATGGTTCTAGGACGCAGGACACAAAACAGCATTTGGCTTGGTTCGTAGATAATTTACCTGGTTTGTTCGATTTCAGTTTGGAATTCTTTGTCAGCTTCTCGGAGGTTGAATCAGTTTTCAAATATTCCATCGCTTGTTCGAAAGAGATTCCTTTCTCGGGAACAAATTCCACCAATGGTAGTTGTTCTTTCGTCAATGAAAAGCAAGTAAAATCGTACGTTACAGTGAATACCTCAAAGTTAAAAAGCCTAATGAGAATCAATATGTTTTATAGCTTACATGTTTTCAGTATGCATCTTTTGCAGTAGTTCATTGAATTCTATGAAAGTGAGAAACGCCCCAAAATCGACTGAACTTAATACGTGTGTATCTTATCTGAACCTACGAAATCTGAATTACTCGGGCTAATTAACCTCCAATATTACAATGTACACAGACCAAAGGATGATCATTGTCCTAGCCATCATTTTACGTAACTACTTACACATATAACAGGTTTTCAGGCTACATAATATGAAGTTTATTGTTAAATTCTCCAGCACAATAATATCACAAACTTCACAGGATTGAATTCGATGTTTAAAACTAACAGCGCGTCGTATGACAGAAGGTTTGGCATACCTCTTTCAAAATGCTTCGAAATCGCTTCTAAAACCTTCAGGTCAAGTACTCGATGCAAAGATCATTGCAAGAAATCGATTTATTTTTAAGGAATTGGCTCTAAGTAGTATTAAGAAATTGTGTCTAAGGTAGGTGATTGCAATTGTTCCGGAGCCGGTATTTTGAGGCGGACGTTTGGTCATCTAACTAGATCTTACGTATTTACAATCATCAGCGCTGACGGCAACTCGATCTATTTCAGGCTCGATATAAATAATCCTTGGACATATCGATTGGGAACTGAAAACCTAGCATGGAGCTCGTTAGAAAAAGATCTTGGAGTGTGGATTAGCTGGAACCTGAAGAGCACAGCACACTGTCAAACAAATATCGACGGGCAACAGATTGTTAGGTATCTTTCGAAGAATATTTGGAAGATTCTCTCTGGTAACGTTACCAAGGATAATGAATGTCTACCTTCGCACTACGATGGAGTATGCGGTAGAGGTCAGGGCTCCTTGGCTGCGAAAAGATATTGCTCTCTTCGACGAAATCTATCATAGACCAACAAAGTTAGTGATGGGTCTTCGCAATGTTCCGTACACAGAAAGATTGCGACGTCTGGGTCTATGCGACTTTACCCAAAGAAGGATACGACGCGATATTATTCAGACTTATAGAATTGTGTCTACCGAAGGACATCCACTAAAACACTTGCTCGATGTGTGTGATGGGAAAGTGACACGCGGACATACCTGATCCCTTTACGTTCCAAGTTCCCGTATTGATTATCGGCGACATTTTTTCGCACCACCCCATCATGTGGTGGACTCTCCTTGCCTGGCGGCGTTTAAAGCGACATTGGACTTACATATGCAAAAGAATAACATTCGTGAGCCTTACATTTGATATTCACTATTGCTTTTATACTATTGTATTTTTCATGTTTTTATTCATACCGTAATCCTGTGGTGTTGTAAAGTATTAAATTTTTAACCATAAATCCTTGAATCATTGTCTACACCCGGGGAGAGTAAATGGTTAGAACTCCACTTTGGAGAGCAACTAATGAGACTTGAACAAGAATATAAATTGATCATTTCTTTTTTATTACTCGCTTGTCTTTAAGTACAGAAACAGAAAATACGGCATTCAGATAATATAAAAATACGATATGCGGAATTGGGTAAGACTGGCTAAATTCTATAACCCAAGGAGGTATCACAAAATGTCCTAAAACAATTGTAATGTTGTTGTTGGCGTCCTTCGGTCGATGTCGACCATGGATGTACATCACAATCGCATGGAGTTTCATGTTCAACAGCTTTTTGAATGACTAAACAGTCCAAATCGGAAGGAACAATCTCTCCCGCAGCGCTAGCAACGAAAGTCAGAACTCGGTTGTATTGCATCAGTTGCACGCTGGCGGCGTGATCTGCGTTCAGCAGCTAAGAGCTGTATCTGCTCCTCCCCAGCTTGCAGACGACGCTTTACAAAATGCCTCCAATGTGCGCGGTCAAGCGCAAGTCCTTCTCAACTTGCGGGGTCAAAGCCAAGAGCTTTCATATCTCTTTTGCAAACGTCTTTGTACCGCAAGTGCGGTCCGCCCAATGGTCGACTTCCTAATTGCAACTCACCGAGCAGATCTTTCGGAATACAACCATTTTCCATTCTGTAGACATGATCAAGCCACCGCAGGCGGCACTGAGCCCCAATCCATCAAATTGGTATTCATGTGGTCTATTTTCCACAGTTGGGATTTCTAAATTCGTATTTTAGGGATGAACGGTTTTATGATTATTATTTGAATTAAGTGTGTTTGAAATTTTGTGATAGAATTTACAAGTTGCGTTACTACCTTGCATGTACTGAGTTCACTTTGGCGAACAAGTATCACATCTCTAAGGCTTGTGCCACTGAAGCCTAATAGTGAGAACTGTCGCATATCGATTCAATGAACCGTAGATGAGGTGAAGTCTATATCTTAGGACTATCAACAGATAATCTCGGAAATTTATATTTGAAAATAAACATTGCAACCCGTGGTGTACTCTTTTCATAGGCGCCAAATTCGTTCAGCTTTATGAAAAGCGACCCTGATTTTGCCGATCGCATAAATAAACGAGCAAGTTGTCCGAAATCAATATAGTACTACATTTCCCTAAAAGGCTTGTAAATCGCTCTGTCTGCTGACCGTGGATCACGCTGACATCTATTGATGGGCCGAGTAGTGCCTATTACTGTGAGAACTGCGGGAGAGATTGTTCCTTACGAACCGGACTGTTTAGTCATCTGAGACGCGATGAAGTTTGCACGAGTGATGTACATCCGTTGTCAACATCTACCGAAGCAAGCCACCAACAACCTCTGTCATACTTACCAAGGGATATGAAAGAGAAAACAAACGGCTGACCACAATTGATGCATCGATTTCCAGCACTGCCCAAAAGCGGATTGGTTGTAGAACACCGGTAGCATATGATGTTGACATCCTGGAACGCAAAAGTTATTCGTTTTCATGGCGAGTCGTATAATGTAGTTGAGGCATTTATAAATAAAGTTTAGACACTGGACATACTTCGCATTAACTTGATTAACACAACACTTAACTAGAACAAATGATTTT
>JACCGJ010019301.1:0-35031 GCA_013407085.1 Atriophallophorus winterbourni | reverse complement strand
GATGCAAATTTATTTGAAGAATACATTGAATTCCAGCAGGTGTATGGCATGTTGAATTCTCCAGCAATAATATTATTACTAAAGGAAGCAATGGACGTCTCAGTAAGAACATTTATAAGCTTATCAACTGTGAATGCGGATAAAGATGACGGGTTGAAAATGCACCCTATGAGAGCATTAAGAGAATGTAAGGAGATCCAAATTGAGTCGTCTAGATGATCTAATATACGGGAACTATGTATTCCTGCTTGGAAATATGTACTAACATAAATGAGAATACAACCACCACGAGTGTGGTTGCGGTCCCTAAAAAACATAAAATAGTTGGCTAGTTCCAACGAAACGCTGAGAACGTCATTAGTTGTCCACGTTTCTGTTATAAGAACTATTTCGTGTGGGTTTGAGAGCGAGAAATGTTGAAGGGTAGAGAGATTAGAAATAATTGACCGAGCAATTAATAAAAGAAGGCGAATTTTAGGATATTTTACATGTGTAATAAATAACGATTTACACAAGTTGTTTGAAATTGATGGAGGTAATATTGGTAAGGGTTGTGGTAAAGGAAGGGAAAATTTTCTATTGGGCCATACATGTTTTGAAATGGGTTTATGTAAGCACTAAACTGATTCCCATTCATGAGAGGGCGCTGATCTAGGAGACGTGGAGCGTATTGAAGTGGAGAAGTGTAGGGTCTTGAAGGAGGATAGTAATAGGGCTATTTGGGATAAAAGGGACTTTGCAGGGGGTATAAGTAAATTAAGTGGGTCAGGAATAACCGGGACCCGTCTATGTACGGGGTGATAATTTTATAAGCCATAAGATGGATTATTTCCATCAAAATTTCGCCCGACCGTATGGTTCCTATTGATGCGCGGTCCACCACGTAGTATGGGTGAATTTGATTTGAAGACAGGGAGCACGACTTTTTTTGTGGATTTAATTATAGGTCGAGCCGAGGGCTGCAAACCTGCGGTGACGGTTTTATTAGTGGGGACCTGGCTATTAGGGCCAGGTGTTAACATTGCGTCATCAATGTTCAACATAGATTTAGCTGTTGGGGTGGCGGTACATGAGATAGTGATAACATCAAAAATTTGAGTTTCAGGTGCAGTAGCTGATGCGGAATTATCGACAACATCCAAGTCTATGAGGTTGGCGATATCAGTTGAGTGTTTCACAAATTTAAACACCTTGCGAAGGCACTTTCATTGTAAAGGTGTGTTGTCAGTCTTAATCAAAACTTTAGAAAATTGCGGTAAAATTTTTAAAACGTGTTGGTTATTAATTATGTGCGACGCATAATTTTCGTCGGCAAATTTTATTAAAATCGGTGCATTACTACTATTGAGGGGTTTACTGAATCTAGTAACTGATGCTGAGTCTAAGAGGAAGCCATATCGCGACAGAAAAATCTTTTTAAGATCGACTAAAGATATCTGTCAGCCACGTTAAGAAGAATAAGGTTTTCGGCACGGCTTCGACGCTGCTCAAATTCTAAAGTTAGCGACTCTATAAATCGTCCCGTGCGTTGAAGTGAATCAGAGTCTAATACACAACTAGGGTAAGTAGAATAGTAGGAGGCTCTAAAATATTGCAAATTTTCGAAACCGTGGACAGCTTAGCCGTGACGGAATCGATCTTGTTTTCTAGGTTTTGTACCGTGGACAGAACCGTAGACATATTTTCGTCCAGAACAACCGAACATTTTTTAAATTGAGATGTAGTAGGGTATGCTGGTCTTGACGATTTCGAATGTTTGTAATGCGACATAATGATCCGGAATAAAATGCGAAAAGTGTGATAACTAGAATAATGACTTGCCAAATTTCGAACACCCGCTTTTTTGTTTCTTGCATCCTTGCCATTCGTAAATCTTGACATAATTTAAATGAAATTTCATTTCTATTACACATTAAAAATTTTTACTTACCTACTGTATATTCATTCCTCTTATTGAACGAAAAGAAATGTTCAAAAATGCCGCTCACTTCGGTTACTTGCACTGTTCTATTTTCTATTGCTGTTCAAATTTTGATAAACTGATCATGTATTACATGCCTTGGATGTCCTAGAATATATATAATATTATTATTAAGTACAAAATGAACTTGCACCCAGTAGGGCTTACTCTGGTCGGATAGGAAACATGCTGCACGAAACCTACATCAACCACAGCGTCCAATAAGTCCTGCGCGAATGACCCAAAACCTTCCTCTAGCAAAGTCCAAACAATACTAGGAGCATTGAAATCACAAATAATGAAGCAGTTTGAGGATTCACCATACTGACATATCAGTGATATCACTGTATATGCCTGAGTATAAGGATAACGATAAAAGACACCTATCGTGGCAAACGAGGCTGCAGTCCTTATACGGCACCATAAACTCTCGCTGAGACCGGCAGTCTGCTGGAAGCGATCCAACATTGCGACGGAAATATGTTGTTGGAAGTAAAACGGCAACCTCACCACTGATTCTAGAGTCTTTTTGATCTGAGCTAATGAGTTTATATCCAGGTAGGGCGCGGACGTGATCATCCTGCTAAGGTCAGAGCTAGGTTTCCGTCACTGCAATGATCGCTTGAGGGTCCTGTATAATCCGATCGAAGAGTTCATCCAGTTTGTTTCTCAAGCTCCACGCATTAAATTATGTCACTTACAAAAATCCAGATCTCTATCGTCAGAGGCTCCCAACGAAAGTTTGGTCTCATCTTCACAACCCGAAAATTCACAATGCGCAAGTGAGTTTCACCTGCGGCTCTGCGCTCGCTAATCTCCCGAGTGGCTTTTCGCATTTTTACACGATCTTCATTGAGAGAGATGACACAGGAGTCGAAGTTCACTACTCTTTAACCCGTTAACCCAATTTTGCAGTACGGTCAGTTGCTCATCGGTGTCTAACACTATCCTCAACGGTCTGGCGTGATCACCTGACGCTAGACTACGGCCTAGACGAAATGCTGTGCATATAGTTACACCCTTTTCACCTTCGTCGCGAAGAGAAGCAAAGGCAGAATTTAAGAAATTTCGTTCCTGTTTAACCATGTCTATCGCCAAAGCACGTGTTTTCTCCGTCGCATTGTAAAGAATGATACAGGATTTTTTACTCTCATCAGTGGTAAAGCTCTGGTCTTTATTCTCGATTGCTTTATCAAGCTGTCGTATTTCCTGGACCTCTTTGGACTTATGAAAGTTCGTTGCACCTGCACAACTTGTTGTACACAAGATGTGTGGTGGTTATCCTCCTCATTATCCTCCACCAATGCCTTCAGAGATCTTAGCAGAATCTGGGTCAACTCGAAGCTGAGTACCTGTGAGCTTAAAACCAGTCGGTTGAGGGCGTATCTTACATATCGTGCGAATAATATCGTATGAAGTTTTCTGAAGCCAAAAATACATCTCCGGATTCATTCCACCACATCGAATATGCAACCACATCAAACATATTTTACATTGAACAGCTTTGGCGTTATTGGCAACCTGTTTCGAACAAACCATACAAAAATTCATATAGTGAGCAGCAGAGCACAATTCTCTTGAGGCTTCATTGCAGTCGGTGCTGCATGATCTCCTTGTGAAGATTAACGAGTCATAACAATGTTCAGATCCGTTGAAAATAGAATAAAAGTTCTTGTGATAATCTTGTAATAGCTCGGATATCCAAAACAGTATCAATATATCGTAAGAACCACAGCCGTCTGAAACTTAGACAACACTTTTTCTGTGAAAGAGTGGTAAACTTCTGGAACAAGCTGCCTGAGGATCTAATCGCTTGCACATCAATAGGTGCATTCAAAAGGGGTTTAGAGGCCTTGCAGCATGATCTTTGTCGAGATTGTACAAATCTAATTTTACTTAACAATTTTTCTGAAAAAGAACTATTGTACAGTTTTTGATATCTTCAGCTCAATTTGTTCTGACAATATCGTTAAGGTCAGACAATCGCTAGCAATATAGATTTATCGATTTCCTGTTAACGTTATCACTCACATTTCACCGATTGTTTGTTCGATAACTCAGTTAACAAAATTCTTCTGTTGAATACGATTTTGTACATAATCAACTCATTAATTAATCAAAATACACTTCTGTTGTGTGCGTTACCCGCATTCTTGGTCGATCTGGGTTTTTAGGAATTGCCTGTCGGGAACGTAATATTTCGAGTAGATATATTGAATTCATCGCAAGAACAACGAGTAATTACCAAAGGAGGATTGCGGATTATATGTACGTGGATGGAAATAAATGTTTGTTAGTCAAATCGCTTATTTATGTGCTGCGTGTTTTTATACTAGCTTGACTGGTCCACAACATATTTTTTGTTGAGCCCGACGTGTTCAACAGCAAAACTAGTTTATGGCACAACGCTGCCGTTACCGGGTGAAATGGTCAGTGGCTCTCGTCAACACGACTTCACACCAACTAGTAGGTACATCGAAGATCTTAAGCGCCATATGCGGACATTGCGTTATCAACAGCCAAGAAAATCGCATCGCGATAAGCAAGTGCATGAAGACATCAAATCATGCGAGTTTGTCTTCGTGAGAGTCGACAGTGTAAAGAAGCCCTTAATGCCATTTTATAGGGGTCCGTACCGAGTACTTGAGCGTCATCCCAAATACTTAAAGCTAGTTGAAAACGGAACTCCTGACAACATTAGCATTGATCGCCTAAAGGTCGCCTTTGTGCAACCCTTGCCGGCAAGCTCAAACCAAAGCTTACGGAACACTGAAAGCCCAAATCGCGGTGTTGTCAATATACCCAATTGTGTCCCGCAAAATGCTATCGACATCCAATCCACACCTCCCACGCAACCAATGGGTAAACCCAGTCCTTTCCCGCAGACTTTACGTTCTTGCTTGAAAAGAACCCTACACACACGATCTGGCCGTATTAATACCTGGCCAAAGAAACATAAGATTACCTCACCTAAAATTTGTTTTTTTTCAACGCTTTAGAGAGAGATGTGTCAAGATTGCACAAATCTAACTTTACTTAACAATTTTTCTGGTGAAAAGCTATTGTACAGTTTTTGATATCTTCAGCTTAATTTGTTCTGACAATATCGTTTCGCTCAGACAATCGATAGCACTATAGATTTATCGATTTCTTGTTAACGTTATCACTCACATTTCACCGATTTTTTGTTCGATAACTCAGTTAACAACATTCTTCTGTTGAATACGATTTTGTACATCATCAACTCATCAATTAATCAAAATACTCTTCTGTTGTGTGCGTTACCTGCATTCTTGGTCGTTCTGGGTTTTTGGGAATTTCCTCTCGTGAACGTAATATTACAGGTAGAAATATTGAAGTCATCGCAAGAACAACAATGAATTACCAAAGAAGGATTGCGGATTATATGTACGTGGATCAAAAGGAATGTTCGTGAGTCAGATGTAATGAATTGAATTGCATTGGGCGAAATAACCAATACGGAATAGAAGTGAGAATAACCACAGTCACTTGAATCACACAGCGTGTATGAATTAATGTAACTAACAACGAGAATTTGAATTACAGAATTATTGATCAGTATTGATTGTTATTTAAACAATCACCACAACCACCGCAGCTAATAATCAACCTCGGATTTTTGTAATTTTGAATAGGTTTGTTCCTCAGTTTTTCCGATCCTCTGACAGGTTTACTTAATTCAGCATTATCGGAAGACAAAGTATGTGACAAGTTTGTTGCTTGTTCATCAGAAGCATATCCAGTGACTGCAGGTTGAATTGATTGAACACACGGAGGTACCAGCGAACCCGAAACGTCGTCCACATTTGCCAACAATTGTCTCGCTTTTTCAATAGCAGTAGTCGAAGGTGCCAGTAACGATTTTCCAATAGCAGTTTTGAAAAGTACATTATCTGACGATCGTTTAGATGAGCTAGAAGGTAGTACTGAATTCGCTTGATAAGATGAGTTCGGTGATTTATTTGAAATGTTAGAAATCGGTCGAATTGTTTTCCCAGATGCAGTTTGATTATCCAGAGTAACGGGAGCGTTCTCCATACTATGATAGGATGTATGAAAGTCAACGTCTCGTTTTTCGCCAAGCGACATAGTTAAGGTATCATCATCGTTTGTATGCATTAGAGCCTTGGGTTTTCCTACAGGTTCTCTTAGACCATATGCAATTAGGCGACGTTTCAAAAATATAGGATCACCAGTTATTTCTAAATGAACGGGTTTTATGTTCATGCCACCGGAATACGATGCACACTGACGAGTTAAATCTTTTATTGCTTGAGAGTCAAATTTCGATAATGAACTTGTAGACAAAAATGAAAATTCAATATTGAGTAACTTCAGCTATTTTAATTCAAGGATAGGTGGACTAGATTTCGTGACAATGAATGAAAACTCAACTGGTTCGGCATTTCAATGTCTGACTGGAATAGAGCAAACTCCGACAACAGGTACAGAATGTCCTGTAACGCCGTGAATCGAAATGTCAGATTGATGAATTTGAGCATCAGGGGAAAAATGTTTCAAGTCATTCAACGAAATCAATGATTCCACACTTCATGTATCAAGTATAAATTCTTTGGAACCATAACTACTGAATATACGTTTGCGAATATGAGACACTGTGTATGGTGACACTGATAATGATAGTGAGCTGATTTGATTTTCAACATTGACGACTTTTGTATCATTACTATACACATAAGGTGTCTTAGAATTTCGACAAACTGACTGAATATGTCCAAGTTTACCACATTTAAAACATTTAGCATTACGAAATGGACAAGTAAATCGAGAATGTAACTTGCCACATTTTCCAAATTTCTGATTGTCAAAATTAGACTTGCTGTTGCCGAATTTGCTTACTCTGTCTAGTTTGACATCAGAATCACTTGGTCGGTTGCTGGACTGAGGTTTAGATCTAGAGGTTCCGAACAAAATAGTTTGAGTGTCAGCGTTAATTTGACGATTAATATCTTTTGAAACATCTTCATAACGTTCGCATATTCTCTTGACATTTTCATAGGTTGGATTATTCAACATCAATAACTGACGATATAAATCGTATTCATTGATACCAGCAATTAAACGATCTCTTAAATGATCATATAGTTTATCTTCGAATGCACAACGTGTAGCCTGTGTTTGCAATTCCAGAATAAATTGACGAATAGATTGGTTTTCTTGTTTTTGCATTGTATTGAAGCGTGCACGTTCAGCAATTTCGAAATTTTGCGGAGTGACATGTACTAATAGAATTGATTTCAATTCATCAAAAGTCTTCTTGGCAGGTGGGATAGGGAATGATGAATTCTTCAACAGAGCATAAGCATCTTCTCCTGCTAAAGTAAGAAAATACGCAGTGATAATTGAATCAGGCATTTCACCCTTGGTGGGACACCAAAGTTCAAAGCGCTCCAGGTAATCTTCAATTACTCTGGGGGTTCATGAATATTGAGTGATCCGAAATTTTGAGGAAACGACATAGCCATTTGTAATGAATTGAATTGTATTGAGCAAAATAACCAACCCCGGAATAGAAGTGAGAATAACCACACTCACTTAAATCACACAGCGTGTATTAATTAATTAATTAATTAATTATTAATTACAGAATTATTGATCAGTATTTATTGTTATTCAAACAATCATCACAGTCAGACCGATTATTTATTTACTGCGTGTTTTTATACTAGCTTGACTGGTCCACTACAGCTTTTCCCAGACTTTTTCAGTGAATATACGGGTCGTCTGTCGACAGAATTGTTCATTTTTTGTTCATTTTGAATTTATATGGTCTTAACCACGATTTAAAAAATAAACAAAAAATCCAGTTATATAATTCTTCGTTTTAAATGTCATGCTATAAATGTACGCACCAATTTTCCATAGCTAACCTCTCACCGGCTTAATGAAAAGAAACAGTTTCCGTTTTTCTCAGTCGCAGCTACCGAAGGACGGCATGGAAAACACCGGACGTACCATCGCATACTACGAAGATACCAGAGAAGAATGAACCAACTTTAGCAGTGGTGGGCGCTCATTTGAAGCTTTTCACCGACAGAAATTCTGTCCGCTCGATTGGCTTATCAGCCATTTACAGTCCTGTGCCATCTGAACTGAAATGAACTGAAAAAGAAGCAAACGTCCACGTTGACCTTGAAAATTCAGTTTTGTCCGTCGGTCATGGAAGTAGGTAGGCGCTGGGCACGTTCAAGTTCGACACATGTTGGTCATGCTTGAACGCAATACTCAAGATCTGAACTCAGGACTGATTTTGTATAGTGGTATAAAAACAATCGGTGTACCTGCAGGATAATAATGATGAAAGGCGAAAAATCTCGTTTTCAGCGCGTTATGCAGCATCTTACTTTTACTTTTGTGCGACTATCTCCTCCTGGAGGATGAGTCGGCTTCAATGAGGATTCTTGGGAATTTGGGTACAAAGAGGCGTCCCCAGCACCACTCGGCGCTTATTCGAGTCAGCTTCTCTAGCCTTTGCACAACCAAGTTCAACCTGCAAGGCAGCAGGGAGTTGCCAGAAAGAGGTGGTGTGCACCAACTAACCGTCTGCCAGACTCTGTTTCAGATTTTTCCTCAGGGTTTTCTCCCGAAGCCTTTCCCCCGATCGGGTATCCCGCAAGGCAGCGGAGGTGTAAAATCAGGGTTTTCCTTCCCTTAGATGAAATGCCCTTCCAGGCTAACGAGCTCCATCTGCCCGAAGCAAACTGGTTTTCAGGCGCCAGTCACTCGCCCTCGCCCCTTCTCTTGTTGGTAGAAGCAGTTCCGCCGGGCTCGGGGAGCCACTCGTGCTGGCCAGAAGCTGGACTTGGTTGTCATATGCTATTTGAGACGCATGCCATATGGGAGCATTTTATAAACAGTGGGAGCTTATCACAACTGCCACCCCTGGCTATGACATCCTTTGGAACCATGCAGCATCTAGATGCCTAGATGCACCTAGATGCCTAAATCAAGAACTTACGGCACCCCATAAATCTCAAATGTACCATCTGGTCCGATGTGATGTACATCCATGGTCGACATCGACCGACGGAGGCCAACAACCATCTGGTCTAGGAACCTCGAGCTTGTTAACGAATTTAGATATGAGATCGTTTTTGTAAACTAAACTGGTAGATCTCATTTCGTTATCCTGAAGAAAATCCTGTTTATTTAGAAATCAATCAACTTCATATCGTCCGCAAAATATAGCAGGGACATTTGAGCAACGCTGCCAAGTCATCGATGAAAATAAGGAAAATAACATTTCTAGTAACTAACCTTGAGTGTCTCCACTAGCTACTCTCACGGAGAATACATGATGCCTATCCTCACGCCAAAGCATCCATTGCTAAAGAAGCTTGTTTTCCAGTTTCTCAGAGAACAAGGAAGGCAAAATAAGTTTGGTTGCTAGCCCTCTTAAATATTCTTTTTAGAAGACTCAAGATACGGTAGGCTCGATTGTACACTATTCAGTACTGATGTCTAGGCATGCAGATGTTCTGCATGTTCCACTTTAAACGAACTAGCAATGAGGACGTCATCAATGTATACATGAACAAAAGATAATCCTGGGAAAACTTGGTCCATCATTCTAGGGAATGTTTGAGCAGCGTTGCGTAAACCAAATGGCATTTTAAGAAATTCGTAAAGACCAAAATGTGTGGTGATGGCTGTTTTCGGGATATCTTCGGCGACAGGTATCTGGTGGTAAGCACGCACCAGGTCCAGTTTGGAAAACACAGTCTTTCCATGCAAAGAAAGTGCGAAGTCGTGTATGTGGGAGATAGGGTAACGATCGGGAACAGTAACTCTGTTAAGAGCACGGTAATCTCCACATGTGAAGGGGCTTGCCCGGGGCGATTTGGATGGCCGGATGATTCCAAGTTTAAGCATGTTTTAAAACTCACGCTTTGCGACATCGAACTTGTTTGGAGCCAAACGACGGGGTCTGGTAACCACTGGAAGACCACGGGTCAGAATATTGTGTTTGATTGGATAATCAAAATGAGAAAGGAAATTTGCACCCAGAATTGATACTTAGTCATCGGCGAGCGTGAAAATCCATCAAAAGTTGTCTGGGAACTAATTCAACAGAAAGTGATCTTTGACCGAAAGTAGAAATTTTCGTACCGTTTGCCGCCTATTACGTCAATGACGACGGGTTCTTGTGTTCCAAACTGCATGGTGGGATGACGCTAATTTCGGCACCAGTGTCGATGAGGAAAGTCATTTTAGTGGCCCTGTCGGTAACGTAGAAAAACGATTGTATATGCTACCCGACAGAACTGTCACGTCTACTGCTTGGTCTCGTGGTTTCCCTTTTCCTGTGCATGAGAATTGGATCGTATGTGTGGACGATTACTACGAGATTGTGCGACGTTCTGTACTTGCAGGAATAATTTATAGAACATCGACTTCACATCCTTGAAATCTCTTTGCATCGGCGTGCTAGAATCATCGAGGAACGTCTTACAACTCTACAAATGTTCTTCACAAATTATCGTCGTATCCGAGGCGATTTGATCCTTGCGTATCTGATATTGACGGAAGAAACTCACCGATGTAGCGGTATGCTGAAAATGGCCCCATACTCAACAAATCGTGGTCATCACCTGAAGTTGGCACATCTGCCATCCGGATTCCTCGTGCTTGGAACGCACTATCTCTTTCAGTTAATTCTTACCCATCCCTAAATATTTTTAAAGAACGCCTTGACCTCCATTTTATCACGATACACAATTCTTAATTATGCTTTTTTCACGATTATAGTCTTTGTGATACTATCCCATATCTTTCCTTCTTTCCCCAACGTTTTCCGTCCCAACTAATATGGAGCACGTTTCCCTTCGACCACTTTGCTGAACTGCTGAAACTTATTCAGACCCAATGTGCTAACTATCCTGTGGTTATTCCATTAAGCTTGTAGTTTTTTCCCACAATACGCTATTGACAATCGACAGTCGTGTGATTTACGTGTGATAGTGTAGCATTGTGAGAGATGTCATTTAGTTCGTCTGTAATTCGAGCCAGGTTTAAAAGACTGGCGTTTTTGTCCATTATGGCTACAACTTTGCGAACTTTTTAGTCAGACTCTGCTGCCATAATTCACATGATTTTGCCATCCAACGGCTTGTCTACTTGTATCTGAAGCATGTGCCGTAGGTGTTATGATAGAGTGTGATCACCCATTTCTACACTGGACAACCGCCTCCGTAGGTTTTGCTGGTTAATGTACGAAGAACGTGAAAGGATGGCATGTTTAAATGCATCGTACTGATTACCAGCCAGGGTGGTTGCATATTAAATCACAAACCTTTGCCACTGACGGTGGCAACATACCAACTACACGGTCATACTGGGCGCGTTGAGTTTTCACGCGGCAAGACTCGAATAGTGCTTCGATTTGTGCAAACTAGAGGCGACGGTCGATCATACCAAAAGAGTGAAGGCTAAAGTGTGACATAGTGTCTGTAGAAATCTCCTCAGATAGTGTATCAGAAATGGTATGGTATGAAAGCACAAGTCTGATCCAGGCAAAGTGCTGCACGTGGGTGATATTACTGTCAGGTTGCCCAGCATAGGCAGATATGAGAAATCGAGAATAAAGATGGTATTGAGACTCCAGCGTGTTTCAGCATGGAGCTCACTACTAGTGGCCGGTGTTAGCCGCACAGCACAGAAGTACTGCACGATTGCACATCAGTGTATCAGAAAAGGCTGACTTAAGATCCATTTCGTAAATGAAAAATATATATGACTGCAAAATCATAATAAATGAGAGTATATTGTACAAAAAAAATTAAAAATGTTCGTGGCTTACGAATTTGTAGCGGTTGATCCAGCGTTGATTTCACCACTAAATGCGTACACCAGATTATTATACCCAATAAACCGGAACACACTCCTCAACGCAACACGGCATGCAGATCCAAACACACGATAGACTTGTCCGGAAACAGAACACGTTTCCTTTCCCATATCTGTCCAGGCCTTGGCAACCTGACAATATCTTAGACCACGTGCAGTCTTTTTTCTTTATATGGTTCTTTGCTTAGATCACGCTTGTCATTTTATTCATACATACTATATATGCGTCAAATATTTTGATTTATTAATAATAATATATATATTTTATATATGATTATATATATATATATATATATATATATATATATATACAATCATTTAAAAATGAAAAAGTGCCACCCGGCAATGCACGAGAAAAAGAAAGAAAAAAGGTACAATATGAGGGGGAATTTTTTTGTCCATTGTTCCACATGTCGATTTTTGATTTTTTTGATATTTTTACAAATTTGAGGGGGGAACACAAAATAGAATGCACTCTCTCCACTGTTGCCGGTTCTCAGCCATCGTCGACAGCGTGTCAAGCCACAGACACTCACTATCCCTTGGACCCCACCCAGGAAGCCGCGTTCGTCCGACCCGAGCTAAACCCGACGTCAAGCGTTTTAAGGCCTTCTTCCAGGTCAGCGGTTGTCCACCTGAACCACCGCCGCCAGCCTGGGCCAACCGACACACGCAGCGCGCGGAAGGGTAGGCGCTCAGGCTTCATTCTCAAGACATACCCTAGCCAGCGGAGACGGGAACGGTCGATTAGGTCTCGTAGCATCAGGCTGTCCCCCCCTAGAACACGGTGCCTCACTTCAACGTTGCTAGTGCGGTGTTGCCACCACACTCGTGCAAGCCTCCGTAAACATCGATGTTCAAACACCTCCAAGCGCCGGAGCTCCTCTGCGCGTACTGCCCAGCTCTCGCACCCGTAAAGCAAGACCGACCTGACTGAGGCCAGGTAAACTCTCCCCTTGAGTCTCAAACTCACGTCAGACCGCTTCCAGAGATGACCTAGACTAGTGAACGCGAAGCGAGCTCTCGCAATGCGAGAGCCGATCTCACTTTCCAGCCCTCCTCCCGCCGTGATGCAACTACCAAGATAGGCAAACTGTTCCACACAGTCCAGACTGAGGTCATCGACCGTCAGAGTGGGCTGCAACCCCTCCCAATCTTGATTATGCAATATGTTCCCATCGTTTCTGATCGTTGCTCGGTTGTCATATCATGCTGATACTAAACATACATGCCTCTTTGCTAACGCTTTCTATCATTATACTTCAGGTTATTCCAGTGCTTAATAAATTCCTGGCGTGATTAATTCCAAACTAAAAAGGAATCACATTGTGCACACACCCTAAAAAGTCTCTGATGTAATGAAATCACAATCTTTTTCATATAGCCTCGTTCCGTCCGATTTGAGTCATGCATCTTTTAAATATTATTTGACTTTTGCCAACGCCGATGGATGCAAGGTATGCTGCATAAAGTCGTTTCTAGCTATTACCCAGATTCACGTTCCAATGACAGTCAGTAACCAAAAACTTTTTCGCTTGTGTGCCGAGTCACAACTGCTAGAAGACTTGAAGCGTAAAATGAGTACCTTTTCTCGCGCAGTCGGTAATTTTCGTTAGTTTACCATTTTTAAGACCCGGAATACGGTCCTTTGTTAAGACCAAATGAGGAATTCTTCTTGAAGACAAATATACATCCATATACTCTCGTAAGTATGAGGACATTTTGTTTATACTGAAATTCTCATTGTTGTCTCACGTTATTTCACATCGAATGTAGTCTTTTTCTGTATACATCATTGTTTTCTTAAACCTTGTATTTTTGTATTTTCCATTTGTCTGTAATAACCTCTCATAATACAGTGAAAAATGATTAAACTGCAGTTGTACTCCACCATTAATATCGCTCGAGTGCTACCTGAAAAACCCATGCACGACAACGATATATTACCCCCTACCCAATATTATATATGGTATGGTATGAAAGCACAAACCTGATCCAGGCAAAGTGCCGCACAACCAGAGACTGCCCAATACTGGTAGATTGACCTGATACGCTGTGTGAACGTTTACAAGGACCTTTCTGGAAAGTGTTAATGATATTTTATGTTCACTAGATGCGTCAGTACAACGTGAGTTGTGTTTCTCCGTGATACACCTTTGGTAATAGTTTGCATTTTCAATTTTTAAGCTAAGATTGCTTTAAATATGTATACTGATGCTCCTGGTCAACACGTTCACCATTCACTCGGTAGGTTCGCGGTTTCAAGTCACACTTGCGGTTTCACATTTTGGTAAAAATGTGTTCAACCACATTCGTAAAAAAACATTTTGGGAACCTCCCTCACTTTGTCCAATTGGAAAATTACCAACATGATACCTATGAAAATAAAACGTGACACCTATGAGAATTAAACGTTCTCTCTTTTCGGTTCAAGCAAATGGTTTTTAATTAACGCTAATTTGCTGTACGCTGTCCATTCAGCAATTTCAAATGTACTTACTTTTCCCATAGTTCATTTAAGAGTCTTCTTGCGTAATAATTCATATTCTGTACATGTGCATGCAATCGGAATGAAAGAAGTCTCGTTAGTCAGATTTGCACAGACTTTGGTGCACGAATTTAAAGCTATATTATACTTTTGGTCAATACACGATCCAACCCATGCCACATTAGCTGCTGTCAGCATGATCCCATAGTATCCTGTCTGTCAGGTTCGCTGCTATTCTTCTTTTCGGAACAAGCGTTACGCCCTACTCACTACCATCAATATCTTGTTACGGTTGTACAAATTACATTACTGCGATAGTCTTTTCATTTGTTTACTCATCAGGCTGCATTTCTCTGACTTTCACGCTAAACGTTTTCCTGTATGGGAAAAAACTATACAGCTTCACATTGTCGCTCTTCATCTGTGCTACTACCGATAAAGTCTCATCCCTTTCGGCCATTCTTTTTTCACGTTGTGAAAATTCTATATCATCAGTAATTCAATTCTATTTGTTTTCCTTAATGTCTAGAAAACGAGCACATCCGAACCAACCCGCCTTAGCAATCGGCTAAAGACAAGCAGGCGTCGAAAAAATCAAGAAGAACAAGAGAAAGCATTACAACAATCGCATGGCCTGGGAGATGCGGAATCGTCGACCAGCTTCATTGATAGTCTTCCCTCGTGTCCAAAAGATTTGAAGAGTTTGGAACTTTTTTCAAAAGCTTTTATGGCTAAACGCGCTGAGCTGAGTAAGCCTAGGTGCTACATTCGCCGTATACATTTCTTAAACTTGATATTAACTGTTTCTATTTGCTCGATCACATTATCCCATTTGATGGCATATATTATCAGGGATTTGTTTCAAAAGCTAATTATCATGGCATGCTGCTCTGCAATAGTGTTGCAGTGAGAAATCAACCGAATTTTATCATAGCGTTGTTGTATTTCGTAAGAACAGAACGCGGTCCTCAGTCGTATCGATACTCGTCTACCTTTCCTTATAAGCTTCATCCATTAGGCGCCGTTGCCTGAGCTCTTGCAGGCGGTATCTCGGATATTTGCATCCTCTTACTCGAAATATGGTATTCCTGCCGGATCTTTTTCTCGGTTCGGTTTTGTTTTTGAACACTAACATCATCATAATCATCATCATGGTCAGCATTACATCAGTGTGAATGCACAAGCCAGATCCAAGCAAAGTGCCACACAGTCAGAGACTGCACGTGGGCTGACTTACTGTCAGGTTGCCCAGACCTAGACATCGGTAGCATGTACCGAGTGCTTAACTGGCGTAGAATCATGACTCGTTAATATATAATTATACAATATTATTATTATATTATCTTATTATTATTATTTTATTATTATTACAATCATTTAAAATGAAATCTGAAATCTTAGGCAACGTGGGAAGAATGGGACCTAAGAAGCTACTGGTTCTGTAAATTAGTCACATACACATTGCGATGAGGTGCCTGCACCTCGGATCTAACCTGCATTCAATAAAGTGTTGTGAATTAGCAAAGTGACACCATCATGACTGCTTTCTTGCTTCTTTCATTATCATGCAAGCACAAGTTTTCTTCACCACTCCACTTGATAAGATCAAGCAAGCACTCCACGAGGATGCCTAAAACTAGGCCGTCACTGAGGACGATTTTGGGACCTATCATTAAATCTAATAATCCACTGCGGATTCCGATCTCTCGGACCCTAACGTGAAACACGGGTCGCTTCAACTGCAGCTACTTTATAGGCCAAAGCATTCATCTGCTTTAACCAAGTCAAAGCTTGGCCGCCCTTACAACGACGCCATTCTGAGTTATAAATGGGAAAGAGAACCGCACTAGGGAAGTGATTAGTTCTCACTCGCTATAAGTGGTCGAGCCTGCAGTTTATGCATGTTTTTGATTATCTACGTCGCCACTACTGACAGTATATTAACCCACGTGCAGTCTTTGACTGTGCGGCACTTTTCCTGGATCAGGTTTGTGACTTCATACATACATCCATACTTAATATTCTGTTACGGATAGTTACGTTACTTTTCTGTCGTTGTGGAAACAGCGGTTGTCGAATTCATGCAGACTTATTATTTTTTTATTTTCTCAGTGTCTAGGTTTCACATCCATACAGTTGAACCTCGTAAACTCTAACATTACATGTTGTGTCAACACCGCATGATCCGTATTTTTAAACAATGTGTCACCGCTTGCCTCCTGATAATACTGATGGTGTCTTGATGAAAAAGGCACTGGTTAAATTTTGCTTGTGCTTACATTTTCGTCAATTTTTTCCACATCATCTGTAGTCTGCGTTTCGGTGCCAACTCCTCCATTGAGTTGTGACCTAGTCGCATCAAAAGATTCAGTGGCTTTTTAAATCGCATCCGTCTTGTTTACTTGGGTATTATTATGTCATGATTGTATCACAGACAGCGATTCGGTCCTTGTTACTGATAGAATGCCTGTTCTGATTATTTTCACTAATATCTTGCAGTATTTTACCATGGATCATGCATTTTTATAGGCTTGTACCACCGCTTTCATTTCTAATTTTTGCTAGGAATGAATGAATGAAAGCACAAGCCTGATCCAGGCAAAGTGCCGTACAGTCCAAGACTGCACGTGGGCTACATAATCTTAGGTTGCCCCGGTCTAGACAGATATGAGAGACAAAATAGAATAGAAATGATAGTGAGACTGCAGCGTCTTTTAGCATGCAGCTCACTGCCGGTGGACAATCAGTTTAGCACGGTTAGCGGCACAGCACAGAAGTGCTGCACGATTGCACGTCCGTGCGAAGGAAGGGACTAGCAGTGTCAATTTTCACATGAATGCACAAGAATGTTACCGCAATTTGATTTTTATGTATAATTGCTGGCAAACTTTCACATTTTTGGGTAACAAGTTACCAAGTACGCGAAAAGCTACGGCGTCAGACTATAAAAGGCAATCAATCACTCATAGGTCGGGGCTTACTTGGATTTGGTCTTCAGTGCTATCAGATCGTGAATGCTTATATGAGGGAACCAAATAATGAAAACGAGAGAACGTGGACGTAAACACAAACTTTCTTGCCCTCGCTAGAACGACTTCCCAAAAAACCAAGCGAAGGCACAAAATTGTGCGTTTCGGCAAATTGGCGCATCTTCGCTGATGATATATTCCAAGCTCGCCAGTTCTGATCGGTTATTTAAAATAGTTCTCAGCCACAGCTCGTTAAAAGTCCCATTCTAGGTAGCAAGCATTCGTAAGCAGGGCAGAAATGTGTAAAAGCGAACGGGATTGACGTGAGCACTAAAATCATATATGGCAGCCATCGAGCTGTGAGCACGCATTCACATTCGATGTTACCAAGATTTGTTATTGAATGTTTAGCATTTCCTGAGGGACACATATCCTGATGATGGTTCTTGCTACAGTAACAATTATCAAGGGTTGGATTCTCTTGCCCCAACTTTAACGGACTTTATCTGCAACTCAGGCAAAATGCTAAAAATCCTTAATGCTGCGCTGTAACTAGCGTAGAAAGAGCGAACCTTTGCCAGAAAGGTAGCATAACAAACACTATCTAATTAATTGCATGTCACCGGTAGATACTTAGGTAAATGGTTCATTGTCCATTAAAGTGAAGCCTAATCACTTGAAAATAGTGTTGTGCTTCGTATTTTCACTAATCATTAGGGATTTATTTTGGCCTTTACTGAACAGAACGTTTTAGTGTAATGTGTTTTCGGACAATGGCATCACACAGACCAGAAATGATACCTCGGGAATTCCAAAGTTTCGTCAGGACCGGGTGTATTGAAAGTCTACGTGTATAGTTTTCCTTTTAGGCTTCAATAGACCCAAAATACCGGCTCATGTGTATATATATGCATTGGTCTGTTCTGCCCATGAATGCCTATCCTTCACATCCTTCATAATTACCCTGTTTTTTCTCTCTAGACCTTGCCCAGAAGGATGTGGCCTTGTCACTTCGGACTTTATACGGCTTGAATCGCAGCGCCACCCTGATTTCTCGCATCGAACGAATGGATTTGAGTTTGTCCAACTTTCTGCGCGCCTATCCCGTCTTGCTACAATGGATGAAAGACACGGAATCGGTGAAAACACGAAACGCCATCATCCGTGCCGCTCATGGTGAACAGCCGGACACTGCGTCATGTTCATCAACCGTAAGTTTTCGCTAGCCTAAACAACACAATGCTTTTTCTGTATTGTAAATTAATGTGCTTGCGTATTTTGATATGTCACCAAAATTTTCAATTCTTTGCTCGTGTTATTATTTGCGCAAATTTAAGTTTGGTGTTATTCTCTTTGCTTTTCACGAAGCGACACACTACCACAATGCCATGTTGGCCTTTTTGTTTCCCATCCTTGCTATGTTTCATCCACTGGTGTGCAATCATACAGTACCTCTGTGCTGTGCGGCTAACGCCGTGCTAAATTTATTGGCCACAGGTAGTGGACTGCATGCTGAAACAGGCTGCAGTCTCAGCACCATTTTCATTTTGTTTCTGAAATCTGTCTAGGCCTGAGCTACCTGACAGTATCGTAGCCCATGTGCAATTTGATTGTGCGGCACTTTTCCTGGATCAGGCTTGTGATTTCACACATACATACATACATACATACATACATCCTAGAGGTTTTTCAGTGTAGTTGGTTTTCAGTATAATCAATGGACTTCGATATTATGAATGTTTATCACGTCTTCCGTCTCATCAATATATATCATCATCACGAGGCAGGAGTCTGGAACCAGATAAAGTAGTTAAATCACACGTAAAAAAGAATTTGCAAATGCACAAAAGCAGTTTTTTTATACTTTCGCTGTGTGCGATTGTATCAAATACAATATAATGAATAAAAGATTAGGACACATAATAAAATACACTTGCGCCACGGACTTCGCTTTGCAGCCATATCTCCAGTCAACTATTAAGTGGATCTTTATATGGGTGCTTAACGTGCTTCCCTGTGCATCACGACCCAAGGGATTACCTCTATTCGCTAACCTATGATGTTTTCTCGGTATCATTCTTGTTATTTTTGTTCTGATGTTTCAGGCCTCCGTTTCGAAACATTTTCCTCAGCGTCGAAGACGAACCGTTTTCAGTAACGCAATTAAAGGTGCATTGAAACGTGAATTTTACAAGGTAATTTCAACAATATTTCAATCTATATTTTTGCTTTTCCTTCATACGCTCTTGAGGACTGCGTTACTGGTCTGAATGAAAGACGATAGATCAAGTGTTATGCGTTATATGTACAAAACTACAAGTCTGAATCGAAGCAAAGTGCCACTCAGTCAGAGACCGCGCGTGGGCTAAGATACTGTCAGGTTGTTGCCCAGGCTTAGACAGATAAAATGAGAAAGTCACAATGAGATTCCATCATGTTTCTGCATGCAGCTCACCATCGTTGTCAAATCAGTTTAGCGTAGTGTGCAGTACAAAAATACTCTCGTAATTACTCATCGTGCGTTGGTGTTCCACGAAGCGCTGCTGTTTTGTCATAATTTCTCGCTATTCTAATCCACGCTAGAACATGATGAACTAGTTTACATTGCGACTGACTTTCAGAAACTTTGCGATTGTTTGGAATTACGGACCGTTAGGCTGCACTTGATGTGAAGTCAACTGATGTACAAATTGTCCAAAGAATCAGAGCAAGCAATAGTTACTTTTTCGTATGTGTCTGGTACTTAAACTCTGATGTATGCCTTCCTATTTGCAACGATGGTATCTTCACTTTATAACCGTAAGCTGCGCTTAATCTTCGGTGGTTATGCGAGCTTGGTTCATGGTGGAGCATCAAGTCATTATGCTACGAAAAGCGTGTTTTCATCTACGACTGTGCAGTTTTCGTGCTTTGCAAGCAATATCCTGATAATTTGATTGGCCACCGATACTGAGGTGTATGTGGAATATCGCTTTCACTTACCCTTTGCTTTATATCCATCTAGCCCTTGGTAGCCGGGATTGTATCAGCCCATAGGCGGTCTTTGACTTGCTTCTGGCTTGTGATGTGTTACATACACGCTTGACGGTAAATCAATAACAACGCATGGACATCATCCGATCACAAATAAGCGATTGAGCTGAGTAGCGAACCTCGTTCGATCACAAATCGACCAGTGCTACCAAATACTCTGTATGATAAATCACATTGTATTGGTGTAATCTCACTCTCGAATATATGTCACCAGCGTTGGTGTTTATAAACCTTTGTCGTTCCTGTTCCAGAATATTTCCCCTTCGCGTTCCGAGCTGGCAGCGATCGCATCCCAATTACAAATGGATTATCACGTAGTCAAAATCTGGTTTCGAAATCAGCGCGTGCGTTGGAACGCTGCTCGTAGAAAAGTTCAACGAGATGATTGAATTATGGCCAATTTACGATGAATTATAAACGTTTTAAACCGTTCGTTTTTGTTATCAAATGCGTCGATAAAACCCCGCCGGCCATCCCCGTATATTGTTTTCTCATGTTAGGTTAACGGTGGGGGGTTAGAGTGAGACTATGTATGTATGGCAGAAGAACGAGACAATTTAAGCAGCCAACATAGTAACGCAGTCGTACGTATCCTGAAATTCGGTTCTATGCAGGCGATTTTTCGTGCATTGTTGTCGTTGACCTCCTTCGGTCGCTGTCGGCCATTGATGTACATAGTAAGCGCGTGAGGTTTTCACGCTCAACTGCTTTCTTAATGATTAAACAATCCGATTCGAGAGGAACAATGTCTCTCATTCGTCCAGCTACGCCGAAATTGCATAAATGAGCTTCTTTCATTAGTCTGGTTTATAAAATACCGCAACGTTGAAAGGTCCTTTAGCACTTTTATTTCTGCAGTTTAGCACTCGATGTCAGTGTGTGAATAGACTTATCCTCCATCCTTGCAAGGATGTGCAATCATGCAGCAATTCTGTGCTGCTAACGTGCTAAATTGATTTGCCACCGGTAGTGAGCTGTGCGTGGATACACGCTATTGTCTCTCTGCCATTGCTATTTTCTTTTTCCATATCTGTCTAGGCCTGGACAACCTGATAGTATCTCAGCCCACGTGCAGTCTCTGACTGTGCGGCACTTTGCCTGGATCAGGCTTGTGATTTCATCCATACACGCAGAGCCATCCTCATTCCCTATTTCGGTCACAATCCAGTACTGTATCGAGAACAGGTGTTCGCGTAGTAAAGTGGTGGGATTTAAAAAAACCATGAAACAATTGCAAAAAGAGAACCTACATCCCATTAGGGTGTTGAGAAAAAGACCATCAGTAAATTGAATAATTGTATCAAGATAAAATCAAAAAATGGAAAACGTTCAAGTATGATAGGAGTGGTGGTAGGTTGTGAGTTTTTCGGGCGCTCTTGCAAAACTTCATCACCAAAATGCACACCTGAAAAGGAAGGCATAAGCTGCGTAAATCTGAATGATAGTGAAATGATTCAAAAAGCATAGCTTTACACCAAAATCACAGAATAATAATAATAATATTGGAAATAAGAACAAGCATTGCGGCATTGGGTTGCCTATTGAACAAATGAAGAATCAGTTACGAGAGATTTGCATTCCAATGCACATTACCCATCGTACCCTTGAAGTAAAGAGTGCTTGTCACGAATATGCAATACTTGGGGTTTTGCGCAGCTAAACCCATTTGCCATTTACACATGCATGCGGAAACACGCTGGAGTCTCACCGCTCTTTTCCGTTCCCGTAATCTGTCTATGACTGCGCACATTGACAATAGCTTAGCTCAAGTATAAAGTGTGCGGCACATTGTCTGGCTTGCGATTTCATGCACATGCGTGCTTGTCAAGAGCTCTCGGATGATGTACAGAAGACCACCCTTCGGTACAACACCAGAGCAAGAAACAATTGACAACCCGTAGGAAATCCAGTTTTCGAAAGAACTGCATGAGGACGGTTCAAGTGAAAACCCCTGTCTGGAAACAGGAGCAGATGGCGAACACCAACAACCATTGGACGATATACAATTCGCCGAAGCCCAGCAAACGAGATCAACGTGGTGGGCGTTTGAAGGGAGCCGATTGACGCGAAATTTTCTGACACTGTAATTACAAGCTGTGGTGCGTAATAAACGCTTCAACAATGAGTGTTCTCTTGTGTTATGGGGTAAGGAGGTGAACGTGATTAAAGTAGTATATGCGTGAATTATGCCATAACCTTCAGGTGAATGAGTAATACGGGCAGGGTGACGCTGAATTGGATGTCGCGGAACCCTGAAAGTGACATGATAGTCGTTAGGACCGGAAACACCATTTGACCTTGAATGACGTGACATAATCATCACTTACAATACGTTCAGTGTTTCGCATGCAACCGATCAAGGTGGCAACGGCTGATGGCATTAGCTACATGTCTATTAATTATGCAGCGCGACCGTACTCATACGCCATGTTTATTGTGTGGCATAAGTCCTGGCTGGACAGAGCTGATTCGGGGTGAACACCGAACTCACCAGCCGATGTACATTTGGCACAAGTTCTGATTCGAACTAGCTTCTCGGATCAGATAGTCCACTTGATGTGCCACATCCAACAATTGATCGCGCTCGGTTCCGTTCAACTTGTGACGAATTTTCTCCATCACGGTCATCGCCTTGGTATTGCCGGTCACGTGAGTCTTGGCTAAATGAGAAAAACGCGGGAATACAATTGGAGCTTGTGTGCATGAGGAGGGAATGAATAAAACGGAACTCACGATCATGATCACCGGAAACGTCCTCCCCGTCGAATGGCTTGGACGAGAAAATGAACCCTTGAAGACCTTGGAGGTACAAAATAGGTTTGTGAATGGTGGCGAATCAACATTTCAAGTTTGGAACGAAGAAGAATGATCCGAAATGTATAGTGCGGTATTTCGAATGAGATAAAAACTTTCATTTGTACAATAGCGGAGCATGAAGGTGAAATAAATCGTGGTACTTTTGTTATGGGAGCGGTGACAAAGATAGTTTATGGCTCATAATAATGATTGTCACAGAGAAGCTGTCGTTCACTAAAATTGACTGAATGCTTGTTCAACTCGAGGTGTAGGCAATTCATCCCAGTTTGTAAATGTTACCGGTGCAATGCTGTCCCTGATGATGACTTTTGCTATGTGCATTATTCGCTACTGGCTATAAACTGGAAGCGAGTATGCATGCATTCAACACTTGTCTGGAATAGGTAGTGCCACGTCATGTGAAGTGAGATGTTATTGTTGGCATCCTACGGTCGATGTCGACCATGGATGTACATCATAAGAGCATGATTGTTTGTTGTTGTTAGAATGACTAAACAGTCCGGTTCGGGAGGAACAATCTCTCCGCAGTACTCACAGCAATAGACCATCGGCGACACTTGCACATTCAGCCCCATCTTGCTTTACACAGTGCCTCTAAAGTGAACGGTCAAACGTAAGATTCCTCCCAACTCGTAGGGTCATATATGCAAAGAAATTTGAGTGCAATCGGTTAGAGTAAGTTTTTGGGTAACGTCCTGACAATTACCCTTGGTCTGACGAATATTCTGTCAGAAGTGAAACGTTTCCAAAAACTTGCTCTAACTTGCACTTAAATTTCTTTGCAGTATCAACAAATGATCGGTCCCAAACATATTAAAATCGATAGCTTTCATGTCTCTTATGCAAACGTCCTTGTACCGCAAGAGCGGTCACCACCTTAGAGTAGATCTATTGGAATACGAACATTTTCGATTCTGTACACATGATCCAGCCAGTGTAGGCAGTGTTGTCGTAGTAGGGTGAACTGCTCCGTAGACCAGCTTTTGAAAGCACTTCAGCATTAGTCACTCTGTCCATCCACGATATGTTCAAGATACCACGGATGCTTCGTACATGGAAAGCGTTCAGCTTCCGTTCGTGTCTTGCGTGGGTGGTCCAGTTTTCGCTGCAGTACAGTAAGGCATTTAGTACGCAAGCGATGTATACCATCATCTTTGTCTTTACAGTCAACTTGCGGTTACCACAAACTTGAGAGTTCAATCGGGACAAAGTGACAGCAGCTCAGCTCTGCTCCGTTAACTTGCGGTTGCCCCAAATACGGGAGTTCAAACGGGACAAAATGACAGCTGCTCTGCCAATCCGCTTATCAATCTCCGTGTCTAGCGAGAGGTTATCCGCAATGGTTGAACCAAGATATGTGAAATGATGTAATGATTCAAGCTTACAGTTTCCAACAGTGATGATGGAAGACGATATAGTTCCTTGCCCAAGGACTTTAGTCTCGCTCCACGAATCCAGTTAGAATGCTTAGGTCATCGAATCACACTGAACTGAAGGAGCAAGCTCATACCGATAAAAGCAACAAGAAGGTTGCCATGATGTGTTTACAGGATTTCAGTTGGTACATGGTTGCGGTATCGGTAACTTGGACAATGTGGTACGAATCCTAGCACAAAATAAACTGTATCTATGGCTAAATAAAAACAAAATACTACACTCCTCTAACGCTAACCTTTCGCTTTAAATCTCAATAAAAGTAAGTGGACAGAACTGATAAGCTCGCATAAAACCTGGAAGTGAACGCGTGCATTTTATGGAAACAATAAGTGAGATTAAAAATGATCCATTTGAGGTACATCGATAAACAAAGAAAACACGTTACGCCACAGAAAGTATCTCTACAAAGGGCTGAAATACATGTAACGTATGGAGAAACTGTTAGATGTTGGTTCGATACCAATAAGGCTTTATGTTCCAATAAAAAAAACATCGAAGGATTTGAGTAATCTCAACTCGATCGTGAATGCACATCGAGAAATCGTGATGCTGACACGGCGATGACCGATAAAACTAGGGTTTCGTCATCGTAACCAATTTACGTCATATCTGTCTAGGTCTGGGCAACCCGACAGTATCTTCGCCCACGTGCAGTCTCTGACTGTGCGGCACTTTGCCTGGATCAGGCTTGTGCTTTCATACATACGTACGACAACCAAGTCCAGCTTCTGGCCTGCACGAGTGGCTTTCTGAGCCCGGCGGAACTGCTTCTACCAACAGAAGGGGCGAGGGCGAGTGATTGGCGCCTGTAAACCAGTTTGCTTCGGGCAGATGGAGCTCGTTAGCCTGGGAGGGCATTTCGTCTAGCGGAAGGAAAACCCTGATTTTAAACCTCCGCTGGCTTGCGGGATACCCAATCGCGGGAAAGGCTTCGGGAGTAAACCCTGAGGAAACATCTGGAGCAGAGTCTCGTAGACGGTTAGTTGGTGCACACCACCTCTTTCTGTCAACTCCCTGCTGCCTTGCAGGTCGCACTTAGTTGTGCAAAGGCTAGAGAAGCTGTCTCGAACAAACGCCGAGTGGTGCTGGGGACGCTGCTTTGTACCCAAATTCCCAAGACACTTCAAACGAAGCCGACTCATCCTCCAGGAGGAGATAGTCGCACAAAGTAAAAGTACGAGGTGCGACCATCGTAGAGGAAATTAAATAGAAAACCAACCTTGACGTTCCACGATAATATGCCCGGTCTCGGTTTGTCTTCGCAATCGCTTCGCTGAAACACACCATCAAAACACGGTTTGTGAATGCCACCACAAAGCAGGGAAATGAAACCAAGAGGGAATGAGGAACGTACACGTCTCATAACAACCGAACCAGGGTCCGTTGCATAAATGATGGCGCCACGGATTGATTTTGTGTGGATCACGGAGGGAGGCACTATCTGGGTGATTCGGGTTGGTGAACACATGTTTCGGTGATGGGGGTCGTCGGTGGTTAGATATTGGTTGGCCAGCTCGGTCGACAGCTGGCGGTTTGTGCTACGGTCGAAATCAAACTGGTTCATCAGATGTGATTTGGTCGAGCAATGATCAATACTCATGCATAAAGTACGAAAGTCGGAAGTTAAGCCTGTGTTAGGAGCTGAGAAATATACTAAACCACTGTATTAGGATGCTCACATCCCCCGCACTCCACAAGCATCTTGAGTACGTTATTAAACAGTGGCTTCCATAACATTGTATACTGTTACACCTTTATGTATGAAAGCACAGTCATAGACTGTACGTGGGTAAGATACTGTCACGTTGCCAAAGCATAGACAGATATGCTATAACATTAATCAGTTTGGAATACGGGTATCTTAATGCCAAACTGCTCTACGTTCAAGGGTGTATGATCCAGGCAAAGTGCCGCACAGTCAGAGACTGCACGTGGGCTGAGATACTGTCAGGTTGCCCAGGCCTAGACAGATATGACAAAAGTAATAGAAAGAAAAAAGAAATGGTAGTGAGACTCCAGCGTGTTTCAGCATACAGCTCACTACCGGTGGCCAATCAATTTAACACGATGTTAGCCGCACAGCACAGCAATACTGCACGATTGCACATCCGTGCAACACACCAACGGTAGTGAGCTGCATGCTGCAACACGCTGGAGTCTCACTACCATTTCTATTTCCCCCTCGTATCTGTCTAGGCCTGGGCAACCTGACAGTAATATCGCTCACGTGCAGTCTCTGACTGTGCAGCACTTTGCCTGGACCAGGCTTGTGCTTTCATGCATACATACATACATATACCTATACATACAATTGTACACGAATGTGCTGTTGTGCAGTGTGTACACCAATTTGGCAGGAAAACAAGTTATTTGCTAATCATAGTGAGTATTGGGAATAGAATTCAAGTGCTGTTCCTAGCATCGCTTGGTAGGTTTAAGTAAACCTACCTAACCTTTGCAAGGTACATTGTAAAACACAGGTTTACAGCCAGATAATCAAAGCTTGCTGACAGACACTCACTCCATTCTGTTGCACACATTCTTGCACTTGAAGCCGAGATTTGTAATGGGGATGATTAGGTTCCGCCGTAATCACCTCGGACCCGGGATCTACCATTTGGTGACGAGCGACCTCGTCTAATTTCATTTCATTTTGGGTGAAATCCTTCCGATTCTCCAAAATCACCCACTGAAGCAACGGGTCGTGAATGAATGCTTCCAAAACCGCGAGCAAACTCTCCCGATTCGATCGCATCAAAGACATGACCATTTCACACGTTTGCCGATACACACCGTCAATTCCCGTGACCTGAAATTTAACAATGTGAGGTCACCGTCGACTGGACAGCGCGCAGGTCCAGAGAGCAAAGCGACAAACAAACCTCCATGGCAGCGATGATCATTCGCGTAAGGCGGAAAGGGACTTTTTCCGGGAACTTTTCCCGCATCATTGCCACTTCGAAGCAGTCTCCAAAATCGATGTGAACGACTTTACCGGTTTCACGAGAGAGTAGAATATTTGACGGGTGTCTACAATTGTTGAATATCACAGGGAAAGAATGCATGCAATTAAAATCGGTGGATATATAATGGCAGCGTCACTCAAAAGCGGCTAAACAGATTGACATAAAATTTATTTTCAGCGTAATGTAGGTATGAAAGCACAAGCCTGATCCAGACACAGTACCGCACATAAAAAGACTGCGCGTGGGCCAAGATACTGTCAGGTTGCCCATGCCTAGACACATATGAGATTGGAAAATAACAATGATAGTGAGAATCCAGCGTGTATTCGCATGCTACTCACTATCGCCGGTAAATCAATTTAGCACGGTAGAAGTGTTGCATGACTAATGACTAATAGATCGGACTCATTCATCTTGTGTTTATGATTTTATACCCCTTGATTATATGTTTGCGGTTCACAAAAATGAAGCTCAAGCCTACAGAACACCTGAAGTCGGATTCAACGGGGAACGTGATCGACAATAGTGTGACTGCCACTGACATAACGAAACGGAAAATAAGAGAGAAGAGAAGAGAATGACTTTATTTGTGTACATGAATTTTCAGCAATACATTAATTTCTCCACAAAATACAGATATGATAACATGTATAGAGTAGAACCACAATGAAATGATACTTGAGCTAATAAAGTGTCAGGTTACCATAGGCTAGACAAATGTAAGGCGAATTAGTGTCCTGAAAGAGGTGGCGGATGGGATTTGATTGTTCGTAGTTAATAGTTTGAAAAATGAAACTTACCTATCGCCTAGGCCAAGAATATATCCTACCATAGACATGGTTGCCATCGACCGTACGAAATTAGTCCGACGCTCGAACCAGGCCTGTGAACAGAGTCAATCAAACGGTAGAGTGAGGTAAACAAATTAAAAAAAGCCTCTTTCGTCAGATCGAATCGTTTAAAATATGAGACTTTCAAAGATTTACCCAGGTGAAAAACGACATAAACGTGGTGCGAACGCTATCACGGATGAAAAACGGAAAAAAATACGTAAATCAACATCCCAGTGTTTGACAAAAAGCATAAATCTGTGACAAAACATCGCGAAAGTAGATCCTTTGATGGACACTGAAAGCCTAGTGTCGAGTCTCAGTCTGAATCATATGGTGTGGAAGCACAAGCCTGATCCAGGCAAAGTGCCACACAGTCAGAGACTGCACGTGGCTAAGATACTGTCAGGTTGCCCAGGCCTAGACAGAATATGCAGATAATTGTGTCAATGAGAATCGTAGTTGAAAAACGGAATATAAACAAATCGTACACTTGACAAACTTGTCATCACAAAGAACTTCAACAGTCAGCAAACACCTGCATACTGCTATAGCTAAGGCCAGATGCAAGGCCTCAAAAGACTCTAATTCATGCGATAAAAGCATGCACTTCGTGGTTACACCGTTCAGTGGTACTCATCTTAATACGTTAACCACGAAAGCTAGTCGGGGTTGCTTGAAGTACCGGAATCGTTCAGCCAAGAATGCATGGCCGGTATGTTGGGTGCAACTTGAATTTTACATTTCGCCGGATTGAATGCCCTGATAATCCCACGTTTTAAAATCCGAATATTTGTAAAAGAAAGCGTCAGTTCACGCTGCAGTCACGCAGGAAGACATGTCAGATGAACAGATTCGAACCCCAATAAAGGTATCACCTGTCCCAGATTGCACACATTGATGCATAAAGGGATATGTAACTGTGTAATACCTGCCTATTGCATAGGCAATGTCGTACAGACGAAAGCATTAAAACAGAAATTAAAACAATCACGTTGAGGTCCAATGACGAACATCAATTGTTGAGTCAATGTCAATGAAACGCGAGCTCAGTTTACAACTAGTCATTACTAAAGTGATGTGTTGTTCACATCCCCAGAAATTACACTCCATTACCGGTTTCTGGCTGTTTGCTGTCATCAGGTGGAGACAGTAAGATAAGGTTCAGTGAGTCAGTACTATCTGGAATCCAATGATGACACCACGACGCGGCGGATGTGACTCGCCGCTTCAAAAGTCACTGCCCCTTGTCCTTTTAAGGACATTGTAATGGTGCACCGGCAAAAACTGATGTCACCAACCTATCAACGGGGTTATCGGGCTCCGAACTGGAAATTCCCAGAAAAGGGCGTATGAACCGCTTCGTCGGTCACCGGCCACCGATAGGTGCGAACCTCTCTCGCTCCACTGCCTTGTGGGTAAAGGCTCGGGGTGGGACACCCTAAACGAAATCTCTCCTACTTCGGTGTAGGCAACCGGGTAGTATCATGCCTACGTTAAACGATGCCGATGACAACGCTTTGTACCCCCCTTCTCGCTTTGTACATCTCATTGTTTATGTTGAACGGCACTATATCTGTATCAGATTGTGCAAATATAATAATAATAATAATACTATCTGGAATATCATTTGTCTGAAATCTAATTGTGTTTGTAATTAAAGCCACGGGATCATTTGCAACAAATCAAATAACCATATGCGGATTACCAGCAATACAAAATTGTTCAATTTAATGCTTTAAACATTTACTAATCAATTGTCTTCAAAGATGAGAATGAATGAACGTAACACGATGCTTTTTTCCCGCCATAAACGTCTACTGTCCAACATACCTCGGAGCTATGACTTTTCAGCCACAAAATATTCGCCAAATCTCTGCCCGAAGATTCCCGTAACCCGGCTTCGAAAATCTCGGTCTTTTGGATTACATTCAGCCGGTCAAAGTCTGGGGCCAGGGCAATCATTTCGCGGTTCTCCTTGTTCAATACCGTTTGTGTTTTCTCGCGATAGTCGCGAATGAGACTGTGCATGGTGTCCGTGTTTGGAACCCAACCGATGAGGCCGGTATTGGTGGATAGGGGAATAACTGACATGCGTTGAATACTAAAGGAAAAAGGGGCAAAAAGGAAGCATATTGCAAATAACATCGGAAGTGAAGTAGTCATTCGCGCGCTTGTTTACCCAGAAGGTGCAAGTAAAAAGATGTCAACGTTGAAAAACAAAACAGGAGGAGGATGGAGCGTCAGCTGGACTGGAAGATTATTACTGTAAAGTGATACGTTGCTATTAGTCAAGACGAACGGGGTAAAATCTGTCACGTTTCATATAAATTGACGAAACGAACGAAATGCGATTAAAGATGGGCGAAGGATGCTAGATAAATTGAAATCGTCGAGCAAGAGCCGGGTTAGACTGCCAATAAAGACATGTCTGAGCGGAACTGTGTACTAATGTAGCAAGATAAGGCTAAATGGACATGGGTAAGATGGTGGTTCCAGTCCATATGTTTATTACATTATCGATCACAACCTCAAAATGCACCCGCCCCCCGTATGCAGTCAATGAGTTTATTGCGTCACGATTCACCGCTTGAGGATAATCAGTCAAAAAACCGAATAACACATCGAACAGCAGTTGATCCAGCGTTCATCACGCGAATCATCATCATCATCATCATAGACAGCGTTACACCGGTAAAAAGTACCAGGTGCTTAACTGCAATACAACGGTAACATAATAAGATATTCGAAAAGATACGGGGAAGAGTGGGACCTGAAAAGCTACTGAACCTATTAAAGATTAGACAAAGACACGCTGGGATGAGGTGCCTACACCTCGAATGAAACCTGCATTCAACCAAGTGTTGTGAACGAGTAGAGCGACATCAGCATGACAGCTTCCTTGCGGTTTTCACTGTCAAGCATCATGACAAGCTCTTCTCGCCACTCAACTTGACAAAAGACAAGATTAATCAAACACTCCAAGAAGATGTCTACAATAATACGGCCACTGAACACGATTTTGGGCCATATCACTAAAAAACGGCGAACTCTCATCTTCTGGACCCTAACCTGGAAGACGGATCGCACCAACCGCAGTTAGTTTAAAAGTCCAAGCCTTCATCTGCTGGAGCCAAGTCAGAGTCTGACCATCCTTACAACGACGCCATTCTGAGTGAGGAGTGGCAAACAAAACCGCACAAGGGAAACGATGATTTACCATTCGCAATACGTGGTCAGACCAGCGAAGTCTATGCACGTTAACTTGTCTACGTCGCTGCCAAAGATTTTATAACGTATAGTTGCCTTACGTATCTCATAGTGCCATATAACCCTAGCAATAGTGCGGAGATAGCGATTGTCGAAGACCTGCAGTACGTGTAAATAAGTTGAATGTGAATCACCCAACTACAACGAACTCCTCGGCTGTCGGATTGTGTCCCGTCAACCGGTTCCTTTTGGTCTACGTCACGTTGGCTGATCTTAATGAAACAAATGACATATCATGCAATAACTTATAATGTTCTTCTATTACCGTTTCCGGACAAGTTGTGACTCGAACACTTATCATTTATTATTTCGTGTTGTTGTTGAGGTCGTCGGACTTTTGGCGCTTGCTACTCTTGCGTCGAACCCCAGATCGGTGCTCAGCAGATCTCACTGTAGCAAAGAATTCCAACCACAAAACACTAGCCTCTATGAAGCGTAGAGAAGATCGCAGAGCATGGCAATGACCAACAAGAACTTGAGTTACGGAAAAATTGCATCAGGATGGTGAACGTGATAACCTTTTCGGAAACAGTAGTAAAAGGATAACGCGGATAGCTACTGAACGATATGCAGTTAAATAAGGAGTAGGTTTCACAACACAATAAATCAGCATGGTGTGAAAAGAGACGCTAGCTACCGGTTCTCGAAGTAACGAGGATCAGTGTGGGCGGAAAATGAATATGGAACTCACGTCAGGTTGCGTCTTAATGTTTCTGGATTGTCAGTTAGTAGGGTGTTGACGAGACCAAAGAACTGCATGACTCTTTCGTCTTGACGCGTATCTTCGTGGCCCTTCAACAGGAACAAATATTGATGGCCATCAGAACCTGAGCAAGGAGGGAAATGTAAGCGAACTGAATAAGAGACCATTCAAGAATGATATCAATCGTAAAAAAACCATAAAACACGTTCCACCGTAAACATCGTACAACGGGTTCAGTTATAAAACGAATGTCGACAGAATGGCAACGAGCCTAAAAGAAATAATATTCCTAATAAAAAATAGTTCCTAATGCGCTTGATCGAATGCATAATTACTCAAGGTGTGGACGGCTCCGATAAAATTGTATGTATCCATTACTAGGTGGATCCTGTACTTTCTCATATTCCAGGCTCCTTATCAATCGAGGTAACAGTTTAATGTCGTTCTATTGCAACCGCGATTGCGATAAATGGAAGGTTGTCTTCTGTGCACGAACGCGCAGCAGGTAACGCCGCGTAAAATTGATTTGCCATTAGTACTGAGCTCCATGCGGAAACACACTGCAGTCCCACTATCATGATCTTTTATTTTCTTATAGTCGTCGGGGCCTAAGCAACCTGACGAAATCTTAGACCATGTGCACTGAATAACTGTACGGCAGTTTGCCTGGTTCCTAGACTCGGGTCGAAGTCGACCATGGGTGGGCCACTCAAACGTATACTGCGTCGCAATAAAACTTTACATGACTTCGTATGATTATGCAGTCTGTCAGTCTATACTGGCAACATCTACAATAATATACAGTGTAAGGTATTGTGGTGCTCACATCCCCATCCCTTACACACCACTACCGGTGTCTGGCTGTTTGCCATCATCAGGTGGAGACAGTAAGATCAGATTCAGCAAGCATTGAAACAGTACTTATCACTGTACGTTCTACGACCGACTCTACAAGTGTAGCGTATAGCCGTAGCGATGCATAACGTGTCGGACAATAAGCAGTATTTTGAGGAAATGGAATAAGCTAGGTGATGGCTCCAGCAGAACTGGTCTTTCGCTCGAGGGCATCTATTCACGATCAAATTGAACCTAAAAGACAGCACGAAAATGATGAAAAGCTGTGCGTCGTCATCTCATGGTAGCAATTTATTCGGGATTAGTTTTCGCCATTGATCATCCCTTGAAGCTACGGTTTAAAATCAGGGGTTTGCCTTCAGGACTGATTAAAATGGCTGACGGGTTCCATCGGCTAGGAGCAAAATGTTTTTAAAGTGTCAGTGTCGCTCCCCTTTGCCCTTGGTAAAGCCGATGAGAGCCATCACAGCTGGCTTGCGTAGGTCACTCGTACAGACCAGGAGCGACAGATGGTTGTCGACGACTTTTGAAGACTCGACAACGAAACATCATAAAACTGACTGCAGTAGGGCTATCAAGATGACGATAATGCTTAGTGCAAGATTTGCGACAGCGGAAATTGATCGCGATGTATTGGCTGAGTCGTACTAGCATGCGTCAAGAACAAGAGAAACGATAAAACGAAACACACCGCCTAATTATCAGTTTACAGCTGATAAGCTTGAACCTTCGGACTCGAATCTCAGACATACTTGTTCGTTTAACAAACCACAGCCGAGCATTGCACAATCACGTTTACAAACAACGAACTTACCCAAAAATGTCAACTTCCGAGGATGTTGTTTCGAAGTCATGAGGCCGAGACAATTCTTAATTCCACGGACATGAACTAGCGGGCGATTGGGCTCGTAGCTGCCGGGAACCGCGATTTCCCAGTCGGATCGATATTCGTAAAGGCGTGGCGAAGTAACCGAGAGTTCCAGCGTCGACATATTATTCACTTGCTTTGTGAACTGCATAAAAGGAAAGAGAATTCGGGTTCGTAGTGGCGCAGGGTTGAGAGACATATGAAACGCAATGACATATAGGGCTACCGGTAGGTTGTTCTCATTGTATCATCCGGCTGTACTGAAGCGGGTAAGGTCACTCAAACTGCACCGTGGACAGACTTTAGGTTTGTGATACTCACTACAAATATCGTCGTCGAACATCTTGACTTTATCACGCGCTAAGGTACATTTGAGCTCACGAAAATGTAGTTCAAATCCATACTTGGTAACGTAACTACCTTTTATAGCACAAACATTGGTCCGTCATCATCACAGGCAGACATTACAACTTAGTCGCTACCGAAATGCTTAACTGCACACAACCATGAAAAGTAAAATCCTAAGGATTGGGAAGGGGTGGGACTTAATAGCTACGGATCTATAGAAGAAGTAAGCAACAACACACGGGGTAAGAGGGCAGACACCTCGAATGGAAGATACATCAAAACAAGTTTCGTGAACGATACAGAAACCGTTGTAATGTAATGCATGTATGTATGTATGAAAGCACAAGCCGGTCCATGCAAAGTGCCGCACAAGATCAGAGACTGCATGTGGGCGAATATTCACTGGCAGGTTTGCCCAGACCTAGAGAACATTCTGGGTTAGTACCGATCTTGTGAACAATCACTACACCAAACTGTGAAATCTCACATACACATTCGCAGGCATCTCAACTAAGGATTCCAGGACAACGTAGCCAGCTGATACCAGGATCGAATTTGAGTATCAGCTAAGCCTTAAAACTGAAAAGGGTTTGGTAAAG
>JACCGJ010019299.1:0-16185 GCA_013407085.1 Atriophallophorus winterbourni | reverse complement strand
TCTTACGATGTTTTTGATATTGTTGAGGATATCCGTGCTATGTCAAGATTATCACAAAAAATTTAATTCAATTTTCAAAAGATTAGAACATAATAATGGCTCGTAAATCTGCAAAAAGTAGATCATGCAGCATTGACCAAACTCCATAGTGCATCGTCCGTCGCGCACGATAAACAGGGTCGCCTTACCTGCTGCATACAGAAGGGCGGTTAAGCGAAAACAAGCTACTGCTGGATCTACTCTTCAAACTGTTTCTGACCCTCCCACTCCCCCACCCATTCTTAACCCAACGCACAATCCACCCTGCGGTTTGTACAAGCTCCCCGCTTTTTATACCGTAATAAACTATTGATCTATTGAACAACTCTCCGTCTGTCAATCCCAGCTTTAGAAAAGACCACGCTGAACATGTTGGAACATGTTCTGTTCGCTAATTTACAGATCACTTTCTGAAACCACGGACTTCAGCTCACATCGGAGCCATGAATGTCAGAAACCACAGACAAATAGGCCAGCAAGCTGCACTGGCTCTTACCTTAGATAGTCTATCTATTGATGTTTGCTGTTGATAGGAAACGCTTTTATATAATTCATCTATAATTACTGAATATACTGCCCTAAACCTTTCAACTCGTTACTTTTTGCGACGATCTTTATGCTCTTTTGCGACGTGCAAAATGCTCCGATATTGTTGTCTCAGCGGGAAATATGAATGCCAGACTGGGTCGCTTAAATACATCTGAATCACGATTAGGTGGCATGTTTGGTCTTGAAAGCCAACGCACAGATAATGGTGAATGGTTTATACAATTCTGTGCACAATCTCGATTATTCATTAGCAGCACTTCCTTTCGCCATAAAAAATGTCAATGTGCCACATGGCGCTCGCCGGATGGAAGCCAACCTTCGGCTCAAATCGACCATATCGCCATAAGTGCTCGCTGGAGAGGTTGTATTGAGGACTGCCGCTCCTTTTGGAATAACTGCATAGCCAATAAAGCAAACGCCATGCTTGGTCTTCTCAAACGTTTTTCGCAGATTTAAACCTCAATGTTTGTCGGTTTTGCTCAATGCATTCATCCGTTCACATCTCGAATACGCCGTTCAAGTTTGGTGCCCGTAGTTACTGAAGGACCAATGACTTCTTCAGGCTACCCAGCGACGCGCCACAAAACTTGTCAGAGGTCTGGCCTCGTATCCTTATCCTGAACGTCTTCGCTCCCTCAATCTTTTTTCAGTGAAATACAGAAGGCTCCGTGGTGACCTCATTCTCACCTACCAAATCCTCTCATCCACTGATCACCATTGTAAGCACATTCTCGTCCTTAATCGTGAAACTTCACATCTTCGTGGCCATTCACTCAAACTTTCATATCAACACTCACGCCTCAACTGTCGCAGGCATTTCTTTTCCCTCCGGATATGTACTCACTGGAATAGTCTACTCCAGGAAGTCGTATCCGCAACATCCGTAGAGGTTTTTAAACGGAGTCTGGACGCTCATTTAAATGATCTCCACAACAACATACCTTGAGGCCTTGTCTGTCCGATTGCTGTTGTTTTCGGATAAGCACTGATCCACTACACAGCATCGCGTACTAGCTTCATCTTTCAGGTATGTTGTCCTCCTTGCCTTACTACTCCGTTCATTCCCTTCCTAACCACCCGTCAGTTTTACTTGTTTCCAGGTCTAACGCCCCCCTGATGCCTCCGTATTCTCCTGCTACCGCCTCGTAATATAAGGAAGGCGCAATTCCAAAGCGATTGTGGCCCGCTATAAGGCCTCCCCGTCCCCGTACAGATGACACTCACTATTTTATTTCCACCACACTGTACATACCAACCTGTGGTTATTTTTAAGCTACGCTTTTACACCACAACAAACCATTGAACAATTGAACCATAGATTCAGATCATGCTCTTGTGCGGTGTAGGTTCTCGTTAAAGTTCTCCGGTACGAAGCCTTCGAATGGGAAACGCATTGTGCTCGAAAAATTCTCTCTGCCTGCAGTTCAAGACATTTGTAGTCAGTAGTCAATAGTATATTATGGTTTAAAAAGCTATGAGCTTAAAATATAACCATAGGATAGTCAGTACATGGGGTCGGGTGGAGTTCAGCGGGTTCGGCGTCGATTGCCAAAGTTCAGTAAAGGGTGGGGTTATGTATCATAACAGTCAATATAAGGGGAGATGAATTGGCGAGGTTCCGTAAACGTATCTGGAAAGGAAGAGGAAAATGGGTGCAGTATCGGGAAGAAGAAAAAGCGAAAATCCATTAAACTTGTTGAGAAAAATAGAGATAAGCGTCAAGTCGCTTTTTAAAAATCGAGAGAGATGGGGAGGTTACGACAAAAACTGGTAGATCATTCCAAAAATGAGGGGTACGGACAGAAAAGAAAAATTTACGGCAGTTCAACCGACTGGGCTGGTGGGCTAGCTTGAAAACTTGCCCCCGGCTTCCGGAACTGGGTGCCATCAAAAGCAGTCCATGGCACGGATGTTTGTTCTCCTTAAGAATCTGGAAAACCAGTATCAGATCCCCTCGGATGCGACGGTAACTGATCGGGAACACGTTGAGTTGCTGGAGGCGGTCCTCATAGTTCAGTAAACTGAGTCCTTTGACGAGCTTTGTGAACCTCCGTTGAGGACGTGATGATCACGCTTTAGCCATGGAGACCAAACGGATACCGCATATTCCAGGTGGGGTCTGATGTACGCGTGTAGGAGCGAGGAAAAGAGGCGGCGGTCAAAAGACCCGAATACCCTTTTGAGGAGCCCTACGTTGCGATTGGCGACTGATGATGCGAGTGAACATTGGGCTGAGCAGCCAAGATCACTTTGAACCAATACGCCGAGGTCCTTTTCTAGCATACTCACCGAAAGTTCGGTGTTCCCTAGCTTGTAACTAGGTTCGCCAGAGTGACGGATGCGGAGAGATCGGCATTTTCGTGGGTTGAAAGGGAGCTGGTTCGACGTTGCCCAGTTATTAAGTGAGGTAAGATCGGCTTGCAGGTCATCACAATCATTCGAGAAAGAGTGGATGCGCCATAGCTTGATATCATCTGCGAACATCAGAAACGGCGAGTTCACACATGCTCCAATGTCGTTGATGAACATCAAGAACAGACGCGGACCGAGTACAGAGCCCTGGGGTAATCCGCATTGTATTGAAAAACAATCGGAGAGCGATTGTCTGACGCGAACGCGGAGTGTCCTGGAGCGGAGGAATTCGGCTAACCAAGACAAGAGTGGGTTACCAATTCCAAGTAGGCCAAGCTTTTGCAGTAAAATAGCATGGTTAACACGGTCAAAAGCTTTGGAGAAATCCAAGTATATAACGTCGACACCATGGCCCGCATCAACAGCCTTGGTCCAGCTGTCCCGCGCCAGAAGCAAGTTTGTTGTACAGGAGTGTCCGCGGCGAAATCCATGTTGTTCGATGGCGACAGCATTCGTGTTCTCCATAAAAGCCATCAAATCATCGGATACAATAGATTCCATTACTTTGGAAAGCACAGGGAGCAGGTGACTGGGCGGTAATTTGCAGGATCACTGCGGTTTCCACCTTTATATATCGGGGTTATGATCCCCTGTTTCCAATCTTCGGGAACATGGGAGATATCGAACAGACGTTGGAAGTACATGGATAGTGGTTCACAAAGTTGCACAGTAACCGCAGGCAATGCTTTCGGTGTAATCCGGTCTACTCCAGGTGATGAATTTTCACGGAGCTGCATGATCTTTTTATATACACGTTCAGCGGTGAACAGATTAGTAGAGAGTCTAGGTGGGGGTGGGGTGGTATTCAACGAAGATGGTTGGCAATTCTGGAATACCGGCATTTATAAAACCACCTTGAGTAACTCACTCCCAGTTGCTGAGTGTGCAACTGCCGATGAAAGGTGGAACAAAATAGCAGGGATTATGCGACCCGCTGCAATAACACCATGTGAGACTACACAACCAACCCAAAAGTCCCACTGGATTTCACAGCGCTCTATAGAAACTCCTCACCAGCGACGCCAAATACCTCATGGTCCTGGACACAACACAGAGCGTAGACACGTGAGGAATGAACTTAAACGGAGCTTGAGACAAAGAAAGTTGGTGGCTAAATAAGGTCGAAGAAATGGAAATAGCAAATAATGCGGATAACGTGCGAAAACTCTTCCAACTTATTCGATCGACTGGGCCTACGAAAAAAGATGTGAGTGAGACTATCGCTGAAATTGACGGTACTCTTATCACTAATAAGAATCGGCGCCTCTCACGTTGTTCCGAACATTTTGAAGAGCAATTCAACAGCCTGCAACAGAATTTTTCCCTCATTTGAAGCAGTGTGATCCTTAGTCTGTTAGCGTAGATCCCCCTAATGATTTAGAAATTAAAGAATGTATCGAATCCACGAAACGATTTAAAGCTGCTGGCCCCGATGACATACCACCTGTTTTGTTCGAAGAAGGTGGCCAAGTCCTAATCAGTACCTTAAGCGATCTCCTCTGTGAAGTGTGGTTGTCAGAATCCGTCCCTCCGAGTTGGGGCGAATCGGTTATCATACCTATATTTAAAAAAGGTGTGCAAAGCTCGTGCTCTAACCACTGGGATAAGTCTCACTCCCATCATTACGAGATTATTAGCGTCCATATGCCTTCGAAGATTAACATAGCATAGAGAATCACAGATCCGAGAGCAGCAAGCTGGCCTTCGGCCTGACAGAGGCTGTATCGACCACATTTTTACACTTCGATGGATCTTAGAACTGCGGCACACTTATCGACAGCCGACAGGACTGTATGTGGCTAACGAGCCAATCGAGCGTCCAGATTTCTTTCGGTGGTATGCCACAGGAGAGCGTCCTCTACTTCCTTTTATTTCACCATTTGCTTGGAATGCGATGTAAGAAATATTGATAACTCCGAACGTGATATAAATTTTTGCACTATTTTCATCACTCGCTACGAACAGTATTTGCTGCTTGCAAGCATCAGGTAAATTACGATCAGGACCCACGCCATAAATTAATGGAACGGTGATACAAAAATTTTCTTCTGTAATATCTAATTCTCCTTTAGCTTGTTAAGAAAATAATCGATAGTCGTTTCATTCCTTGTCCCATTATTAATTTATTTCAATAGTTAATGGTCAAATAAACAGGGTTGTTTGCACGTTTGGACGAAAATTAATAAAATTAGTCTATGTTGGGTTCGCAGACCATAAAGCGAACTTCACTTGTGTGCAAACTACACCCTCATGAGCGTATTCTGCAAAAAGTCGAATCCAGCCGCGGCTAGTCACCACATAGTACGGCGATGTATCGGAACATTGGTGTTGTCACGAGTTCATGAAACAGACTCCGGTAGCAGTGAACCTGGAATGGATGAAGTGATCTTGTCGTAGATATGGTACCGAATGAGTTATCAGATATTAGGATAGTCAGGCTGCGTGTATTCTTGTTATATGCACGTACAATAATAATTCCAATTCAGATCTCCACTAAGATATGTATTGCTCGAAGGCTCCCGGGACTGGCTAAAATAGGCAGCAGTTAGAAGTCAGTATAAGATAGAAAACACAAGTCCACAAACAACCGATTCAACCACGGTATAACGAAAAAGGCGTGTGGAGAAGGAGTGTTGTGTGTTGATTATGTACAAATGGTATTTCTTCTTCTTCTTGATAGACAACAGGGAGTCAAGCCCTTGTAAGCCGCATTTCTTTATATCAGCAACATAGTCCAGAAGAATCTCAGTTGAAGAAATCCTATCCAGTGTTGTTCAGCTTCGCCGTGATTACAGATCAATAATGTTAACTGAATTAACGAGCAGAAATTCAATCCTTTATGGTTTTCGACTTTGAGTGTGGTGCTAGTAATATCCCTTCAGGTAACCATAACATACGCCCATATGCTGGAGTCTCCATACCATTTATATTTCCATTTCTATGTCCCCGTTCATATCTGTCTAGGCCTGGGCAACCTGACAATATCTCAGCCCACGTGCAGTCTATGACTGTGCGGCACTTTGCCTGGATCAGGCTGTATCGAGCACATTTTTACACTTCGATGGATCTTAGAACTGCGGCACACTTATCGACAGCCGACAATAGCCATCTTTTTAGACTTCAAAGGAGCATTTGATTCAGTCGATCGAAATGTCCTGTTTAACACCTTGCTGTGCAAAGGCGTTCCGCAAAAGCATGTCAACATACTACGTGCACTTTATACTCATACATCCGGATGCGTTAGTGTTTACAACGAACTCTCACCCAAATTCCACACCACAAGTGGGGTCCGACAAAGATGCTCGATTTCTCCGTTTTTGTTCAATTTTGTAATTGATGCAATTATGGAATTGTGCAACGAAGGTGCCCCAGATTTCGAAGTTCACATAATGCCAGGTGTCAAGCTTCTCGACTTAGATTATGCTGATGATATAGTTCTACTCTTCGACTCGTACACAGATGCACAGGCGATACTGAACAAGCTATCTAGTATTGTGCCCGCATTTGGAATGCGTTTTGCACCCTCTAAGTGCAGTGTTCTGCTGCAGGACATCGACATATCGAACAACACTTTATTACTGAACAATCAGTCGCTTGAAATTGTAGATCGTTTTACGTATCTTGGTAGTTGTATCAATAATTCTGCATCGTTAGATGACGAGGTCTCGGCACGCATTTCTAACGCGACCGTAGCATTCCACAACCTAGGTCACCTCTGGCGTCAGAAAGGATTATTTCTGTTACTCAAGGGTAGAGTCTATAAAGCGACAGTTCGGGCTGTGTTACTGTATGGGTGCGAAACCTGGACCCTACGTAAAGAACACATCCAGCGTCTCCAAGTATTTGACAACTGATGTCTCCGCAACATTCTAGGAGTTAGCTGTTACAATCGCATACGCACCGATGCTCTCCGAAATAAGCTGTTCGATAGTAATGTTGATATAGAGAAGCAAATCAACCTGCAATGGTTACGCTGGTTGGGTCACGTTTTACGGATGCCGGACCACCGACTTCCGAAACAGATTCTGTTTGCGACACCACATCCAGATTGGCGTAAATCTCGTGGTGGCCAAACCGTCACATGGCATAAGCAGTTAAAAAACCTTACTAGTAACCTTTCCAAAGTAGGCGCAGCGCGTCTTTCAGGCTGGTGTCCCCGCGATCAGATATCGCAATGGCTAGTTACGCTTTAGGATATGTCCCGAAACCGTGTTCAATGGCTGTCTTGCACTAAGCATCTCCTTGGAGTGTTTGCTTAACCTTGTATGTTGTCAAGCGGAGTGACGAGAAAAGCTTTTTATGATGCATGACAGTGAAAGCCGCAAGGAAACTGTCATGCTGATTCCGCTCTACTTGTTCACGAAACTTGTTTGAATGCATGTTCAATTCGAGGTGTTGGCACCTCATCCCAGTTTGTTCGTGCTTACTCTTCTATAGAATCCGTAGCTATTTATGTCACATCCTTCCCCATCTTTTAGGATTTTACTTTTTCATGGTTGTGTGGCAGTTAAGCATTCGGTACGCGCTACCGGTGTAATGCTGTCTGTGATGATGACTATACACCGCACAACACCGATCCCAAACAGCTATTTCACACCTAACTAACTTTTGCTTTTTAAACGAGGTTACTAGAGGATGAATGATGTTATAGCGGTAGAAGTATTCTATCTCGACTTGAGTAAGGCTTTTGATTCAATCAACAACTGACTACTGCTTCCTGTTTACCTTGTCAGTTGTATCTCTGCTGGCTGTTGTGTCGAGGACGAGATCTCACATCGTGTTCGCAAAGCGGGTGCAACGAACCTTCGCCACTTGTGGCGTCGACGCGATGTTTCATTCCGTACTAAAGGCCGAGTGTACAACACAGTGGTGCGTGCTACACTATTTTACGGCTGCGAAACCTGGTCTATCCGTGACACCCGTTGCCTGCGTAAGATTGCTCGCATGCAGTGGCAGCATCGCGTTACAAATATAGGTGTCTGCAAAAACCAAGTGGCCACGGACTGAGAGAAATGCTGATGCTCGCTCGTTTGCGATGGTTACGACGTTTTAAGAATGCCCCCTCACCGTTTACCATACCGTGCCTTATTCGCCGAGCCTGGCAGAAGCGGGGAGAAACGATCGAATGACCAGTCCATGACGTGGTGCGTTGGGATGATGAAACTCACCGTAGCGCTAGGCTCAGTTCGGCGTATTCGTTTGCCGGGTGTGGGGTTTAAAATCACCACCTAATCGTTGGCTGGAAACCTTACGAGATATAGCTGTAATTCGAAGTCGGTGGCGGCAGTGTATTTTATTGTGCCATAATTTTTTTATCCGGTATTATTTTATAAAAACAAAAAATCACATAATCGCATGCAGTGAAACTACAAAAACAAGCTGCTTTTTGCGCATTCGCTTTTGCATATTTCGCTTGCCTGCTTTCCCTTTTTCACGCGCTTGCTCATCTGTTTTTCCTGCTTCATATTCCTTGGCACTTTGTCTGGCTCCAAACTTGTGCTTCATGGTGATGATGATGCTTCCCAAACTTTAAGCCACGGGAGTGTCATAGGCCCTACTGGACCGGATCCGCGCATTCCTCAGTGACCGTTATTTTACCTTGCTAAATTGATTGGCCGCCGGTAGTGAGCTGCATGATGAAACAAGTTGGAGTCTCGTTACCATTTTCTTTTGTATTTTTTCTTCCTCATATCTGTCTAGGCCTGGGCAACCTGACAGTAGATTAGCCTATGCGCAGTCTATAACTGTGCGGCACTTTGCGTGGATCAGGTTTGTTATCTCAAACATACATACATGATGGCATACAACAAGTGGGGTTCCCCACGGTTCAGTCTTAGTCCCGTTGCTCTTCGGCATCTTTATTGATGATCTAGTTAAGCAGCTGTGGTCACCCTGTTATGTGTTTGCTGCTGATGATGATGATGTAGGTTGGAAGGCTCCGATCTGAAAAATGACGTAGAAGCTGTGACAAAATGTATGGATTAGTAAGACCTTACTCTTAACGTCGAGAAGAGTCACTTGCTCTCTACCTTTGCAGGATATAGCTGTCTCTACTCCCTCAGCCTACGCGGAGTTCCCTACGGTAAAATCTACTAAGGACGTAGGAATCATAGTCCCCGCACAGTTTAAGTGGACCGACCAATGTGCTGCTGCAGCTCGAATGGCCAGGAGAGAACGTTTTTGAATGCGCTTAGCCCTCAGATGAAACATTGTTAATCAGATATATATAATATATATAATATATATATATATAATATATATATATATATATAATCATTTAAAAATGAAGTGCCACCCGGCACTAAAGTTTACACATAGATAGACTCGGTTTATTCGTTTTTTCGTTTTTAATGTAATATTGTAATATTGATAGTGTTTTTATATAAAGGAAGCCTTCGTAGATTACATAAGGAGCATTGCTTATTCAAATACAAGTCTATAACTGCTTTACAGTCCACAGGTTTGGTAGCCTTTTACATCCAACCTTCGCCATCTTTTGAAAATTTTTACTATTTCATGGTTGCATCATCATCGTCTTCATGAAACGCAAGTTTGGAGCCTGACAAAGTGCCAAGCAATATGAAGCAGGTATAATAGATATGCAAGCGTGAAAAAGAGAAAGCAGGCAAGCGGAATATGCAAAAGCTGTTGTTGAGTGATAGTTTTCTATCTGCGTGACTACGTTGCTGTGTAATACTCCTGTGTTGTGCAGCTAAAACCGCGCTAGATTGATTTTCCACGACAATGTGCTGGACTCTCATTGTCATTACTATTTTAGTTTTAGTTTCTGTTATGGCTAAGGCATTCTATGGTTGTGCGACACTTTGCCTGGACCAGACTTCAGATTGCAGATATCATACATGACTATTGTACCTGGTCTATCGATTACATCATTTGCACTGCGATAAATCAATTATCAGACTTTTCTTGTTTTAGATTTATAAGTCCCGTATTTCCCTCATTGTTTACGATTTTTCATGGTTGCATGACAGTTGAGCATTCGGTAAAAGCTCCCGGTGCAATGCTGTTCCTGATGATGGACGAGCAATATAAACTTATTTATTCCTGGGGCAACCCGACAATATATTAGCCCACGTGCAGTCTCTGACTGTGCAGCACTTTGCCTGGATCAGGCTTGTGCTTTCATACCATACCATACCATGTAGAGATTTTGCTGATGGCTTATTAAATGTCTTGAAGTAAAATTGATAGTATAATTTAAGATATTATCTCTGAAACGTATTGATGGACTCTTTCGAATCTATTTTGAACTGCAACCGTGAACCATCACTAATTTTGTTCGTCTTACCCCCACCACCTTCCTAATTTTGAGGAGCCTTCATTTCCCTTCATTTGTTCATAAAACGTTTTTTGCTTAAAACTCGTATTTTTATTTGCGCTCTATTAAGGCGTGGCATTACCTCACGTCCGCAACTTAATACTTTGTGCTTCGCCTGGCACTCTTCAGGTTCCGGTGATTCTGCTTTGCTTTCGCTCCGTTGTATATACGATACAATTATCTCTTTAGTAATTAACAGTCTTCTTGCTGAATAGTTATTTGTCAAACCGAAATGAATATAAAATGTGTATTTGTAGGTCCATGATGATGATGTATTTGGACGCTGTTTAACACACAGATGACCAGACCAGACGAGAGTTTTCGTGCTGTTCGCATTCTGCATTTCTGGACATTACGACAAGAATAAAGAAAATGGATATAGTTTTGCTTTCATCTTAAATTCTGTACAGTTAGTCATATTCTCCTACTTCTTCATATCTGTTCAGTCATATCGAATCTGTTAATCATTACACTTTAATATCTCGACCGACCGATTAGTATATCATTGTTCCATTTGTTTAATTATTTATATGCAGTAATCTAAATATCCAATAAACGTATCCTTTGTTTTAAGGCTTCTGATGAACTCCAAAGGGATTCCTAGGTTGCCTCCGCGCTGGCTTCATTGCCCCTCAGTCGGTGACCTGATTGTTGATGTTTTCATTCCCTCCAAAACACCCTTAGACTCGAAATTCGATCACGTGATCGAACCCGAATTACATTTCCACGTGGATGATTTATTCCGCGTCGCAGAACCGGTATTCTGAGCTTAGAATTTTTAATTCCCTAGTATAAACTTGGTTTACTTGTCGATTTAACCAAATCATCGCGTTACTACAATCGGCGGGAAGTTACTGACGCGAACTGCAAATATATCAAGATTGAATGTCTTGGCAACGAGGAGAGACCGACCCCAGAACAAGTTGACCTGTTCATCAAAGTGGTTAATCAGTTCCTGGATAATAACCAGGAGGATCGTAAAATTGGTATGTACTGCTTTGTGATTTAATCGTTCGCACAGGTGTTCATTGTACCCACGGATTTAACAGAACCGGATTTCTTATAGTGGCCTATTTGGTCGAGGAATTGAACTACGCGTAAGTCCACAACGCCGGTTTAGATATTCATTTGTAGTGTCGACGTGGCTGTCCAGATATTTGCTGACGCTAGGCCGCCTGGCATTTATAAGCAAGATTATCTGGTTGAACTGTTTGAACGATATGGCTGTAAAGAAGAGTGCCCAGAACCCCCCGCTCTTCCTGCCTGGTGTTTGGGTTGGTTCATTTGCTATTATAATTCACTTTTCATATAATCAGGATAATGCTATCCTCTTTGTACGCACTGTGATTGAGGATGAACATACTTCTGCCTTCCTCTAAGCTTTACTTGCTCAACTGGTGGTTAGATCAATATTAAATGTTTTATCTACTTTGTGTGCCAAACGATACAGCCTTTAAGTTTCGGTCTATCGGTGTTAAGCTGAACACTATGTGATTGCAAATCGGGTCGTTTCCAATACATAAGTGGCTCTCATCCGTCTTAAATCTTCAACCCTCTTCATTCGACTCCACCCAGTGCGGTTGCTCCAACCATATGAGTTGTAAAATTTGCTTGGTATCTTTTCTATATTAAGTTTTTGCTTTTAACGTCGATTACAATATGTACATAGAGATAGATGCATATATAGGGTACTCCGCATAACTTTTTCCCAGAACGACAATCTTTTTTATGTCTGAGAACGTGGTGGATAAAATCTCCATTGGTTTTACCCACCTCGCCCCATCAATGATAATGTAACCTGCCCTCTTTGCGATGAAGCGTATGGAGCATAATTATCTGGACGCCGCGATTAACATGTTATACTCAATAGAGTCACGAAGCACGTGACACAAGTTTCAATCTCGTCAAATTAGTGCATGTCTTGGAAATCGAATCCTCGCCATAAAAGCAGCCGCCTCCCTGTTGGCTGATTTCTATGTAGCACACATGGTACTTGAAATCGCGTCTCTAGTTAGCTTATTTACTTTTCTTATCCTATTTTTAAAAGGTGCGTTCGTTAATCCATTTTGTGTTACCATTTACATTTTATTGTCCATGTCTGTATGATTGTAAGTCGTTTCAACGGTTACCACTTCTTCTGTTCAGAAGATGAAGTCTCACATTTCGATCTTTCAAGAAAGAGAACGAGTGACGCTGTTTCTGAACTCGGTGAAAAATGCCCAGTGGATGCGAAATGCAGTAAATCAATTTCTGGCGGCGTTGGCCACGATACACCTGCTTGTTCGACAAAACGGTCCTACCCACCTGCTCCACGGGGAACTCCCAAGCTAATGGAAGGAGTTAAACGGGTAACGACCCTTGATCAAGATTCACCAGAAGCTCATGAAGCTCGGGAACTTGCAGATAAATTGCTCAAATCCGGGGGTTGTTTTTACTCTGATGGTCAGATTGTGTTTGCCGATGGCCAGTCCTCGGAAAGCGAATCGGAAAACAATGTGCAGTCCGCAGATTCGGTTAAGGTACCGAAACATCCATTACGTTTCAAAGGATCCCAACCAGTTTCCATTTCACAACGTAACGTTGAGTCGCTCATCAACTCGGAATACTGTGTGTCTTACAAGGCAGATGGGTCTCGTTATTTGCTTTTAATAATGGCAGCAGATAAGGTTTACCTGATTGATCGTGGGAACTTCGTGTACAAACCGGAACGATTACAATTCCCATCCGTGGCGTGGGTTACTTCGAAGCAGCAATCCGGTTTCAATGATAACACCGATTTATCGTCGAACCCTTCTGGTCACTTGGGTGATACGCTACTTGACGGTGAAATGGTTATATGCCACGATCGTTCAAAGTCCACTGAGTCTCCGGTCACGGGTACCTGTCGATTCCTCGTCTATGATGCGATCTCAATCAACAATCAGCCTATTGGTCGGTATTCGTTTTTCGATCGCTACGCGGCAATCGATAAACAAATCATCTGGCCAAGAAATACCGCTGGACACATGGGTCTGGTGAATTTCGGCGATCAGTCGTTCTCGGTGCGTCGCAAAACGTTTCTTCCACTCAATCAAACAGAGGAGGTAAGTTATGTGGTACTATGTGGTTCGTTCCTTCCATTGTGCTTTTAAGCTCGGTTTACGCTACTTGCTGTTATGTTTTGCATATCCTTGAACAAAGTGGTCATGTACAATTTTAATAACTACCGAATGATTTGCCCAGCACTAGAAGTGTCCACAAGGCGGTTACCTCAATTGACGCATAGAACAGACCCGGCAAAACGCCTTCTACCTTCTTTGCATTTCCAAAATAATCCTTCTCTTTTAGAAGGATCAAAAGGAGACTCTCCCGTTGGTCTTATTAGATGTTTCCCCATTTTTACCTTTTGATTTTTGCTGTTTTTCAGAAAACCGATTATTTAATTAATAAATAGCGAACAGGATTCATTATTTTAAAGATTTCGACTTGAGATACTCAGGCGATTTCTCGAGTCGAGCGATTGCTTGAATAGTTATGAACTCGTATACTAAAGCCTCGCTGATGGACCACATTTATCAGATTACCGCTTATAGCGACCTCTAACTCTTCGAAAATAAGAAAAGCACCATCAATGGTGACACGTGATTTCCTACAACGTCCGAAAGGCTGCATTATTTTATTCCAGGAGTAAAATTGAATGTAAGGGGTGAGTATAAAGAAATATCCGTACCTCACCTGGGTGGTTTTCATACGTCATAGACCAGACTATATGAAATCACAAACCTGATTCAGGCAAAGTGCCGCACAGTCAGAGACTGCACGTTGACTAAGATACTGTCAGGCTGCCCAGGCCTAAACGGATATGAGGGAGAAAATAGAAATGGTAGTGAGACTCCCGCATGTTCCAGCGTGCAGCTCACTACCGATGGCAAATCAATTTAGCACAGTGTTACCTGCACAATCTCGCATCCGTTCAATATTATACTAACGCAAAAATTTGCAAACTTCCTTTTTCAATTGTTCAATTGCAAAACTACGTCCTTCAGCGGGTAGTCTGCCGCCAATCCACACACACCATTATTTGGTCATCAATAATCGGAATGCTAGTGTTGTGAATCGTCGCTGTTACTAAAATTCTTATTTCATTTCGACGATGGTCTCATGTACTGTACATCCTCATTGAAATTTGCTTATGTAATGCTTTTAGACCGCCAATGGATCAAGCTATTTCGGCATGAGAACCACATTTGACCTATTTGTTTAGCAGTTCTACGTATATGATTGCACTGTTGTGATATACAACTAAATGGCATTGTAGGAAAGGCCGAAATATCGTCTCGTTTGACCAAAACACAACTACTGCTCAAGTTCAGCTTGAAGGTTTGCATCATTTGAGCCAATTACCTTCCGAGTCGGTAGATCATTGCAAACTTGCAACCGTAGGCGTTCGCCTCGAACGAAACGTGTCAACCATGCTCGCATGGCACGCATGCTTTTCCAACCGATTGGATAGGCCGTCAGATAGCCATACGACTGAACAAAGCTGGGCGTGTAAGCGTGTCTTACATGTGATCAATACAACACTTGATCAGAGGAGTCATTACCGAGTCGGATTCCAGTTTTAGCCCAAATGAAGCTGTCTTGCTTAGGTCGCACGCTTCATTCACGCGACGTGATTGTTTCAAAGCGTCACAGGTGTACGCCGCGCAATCAAGTTGTAAGACAAGTTTTCCTTTTGTGCTGGCATGGTTTGTTGGGTTCAGATTACCCTCTTGTTAATTAAGATAATTTCGTCATCTTCGAATGACAATCGAGTATCGATTCGCCATTTTAATTTAGTGCTTTCTTTACTGTTGATACCCGCCCCACGTAACTCCACATTATTAGCTGTCATAGAAGCCTACGTTTCTCTAACTGCCTTCCCACGTGTCCTTGCAATCTTGAGACATCAAGATTATGATTCCTTTTCCCACCCGTTTCGTATTATTTACTGCTTCAAAACTGGACCATGCCCTAAATCTCTTTGGCTGATCCTTCAATAACGATTACCTTGTTTCAGCTGCTGAAGCCTGAATTCGCACAGCGCTTAGATCACGTGACTGATGGGTTGATCCTTCAGCCATGCGGTCCTGAGGATTTCTACATCTTGGGAACCTGTCCACAAACACTCAAATGGAAGCCACCCCATCTGAACACAATTGATTTTCGTTGTAAAGTAACCTATGAGTCTAAAATTGGGTACGTCTTACATTGATCCGGTTGTCTAATTTTAAATATTCAGTAGTTTATTTCAGTAATAAGGAGCGAAGTGCAAATTGTTTAGTGGGTTGCACACAACGCTAGTTGGTTTGCTGCATTTTCAAAATGCTGACTTCCTTTTCCAATCTTTAGTGAGTGCAAATGACTTTCGAACTCTATGTGGCAGTGCTTTCATATACCTACCGATTAACTATCGCTGGGTGACTGTTGTCTCATTTAGCTGGAGAAAGTTTCACCCATTAATTTTTAACCGCTGATATCGCCGGTCGTGTTACTCTCTCACCACCGAAATGTGCTAGAAAAATGTTGAGTAGAGTTGAGAATCTCCCCCTTTAAGTATAAAACCAATTCTTCTTCCATCCTGCCACCGAACCGGTTTGACATCGGCCATTGTGTCATTAGCAATGATGAATTTCGCCCTTCGCATTTACAACCTTTTCTCTCTGCAAAACAAAAGAAGAAATGAAATGTAGTGTTGTACGATTTACCTGAGAAATGACACGTGACAGTGCTCTACACGCTCAAAAGTCACGCAATCTAGAAGCAAACTCCCAGGAAGGAGATGGTCTTGGTTGTGATGATATGCACTCATTTTAAAAATAACGCAT
>JACCGJ010019298.1:0-10030 GCA_013407085.1 Atriophallophorus winterbourni | reverse complement strand
GTTTGCCAACCATGGAATACCTAGATTCTCTCCCTACTCTTGATTCACTCAATAGAGCAATCGACCCCTTAGCTGAGGGCTTTCCATTTAATTAAACATCCACCGTATAGAATGGAAAATGGTCAAAGTCGACCATTGGAGCGCACTTGTGGTTCGAAGATGCTTGCAAACTAGGTATGAAAGCTCTTACAATTGACTCTACGAGTTGGAAAACACTTGTTCTTCACCGCTCACTTTGAAAACAGTGTCTAAAGCATCGTATACAAGCCCGGGAAGGGCATATACTGTTCTCGGGTGCCAGTTATAAATCACTGCGTCAATTTGCAGCAGCCGCCAATCGGTTGAGTACCGTCCACGCTGTGTGCACTTCAGGAGCGGAGCATGAAACTGCCATGCGTTTGTGACGCACACCCTTGCTCCACATCGACCATTGAAGACCAACATTAACCTATATCTGGTCTTATGACGCTTTACGGATCAACATCATTCGGGTAAATAAACGAAAATGCTTTGACACACACTTATGTCATTTGGGCTAAACTTTATGCCTCACCATTTGAAAACTTCGGTTTGAGTTCGTGTTGCCCGACTGGTCTCTTCGAAAATTCCTTTCCATCTGCCGAACGCAATATCTTGTCGGTATCAAGCAACCGTGAATACGTGTCTTTATGGGGTAGATCATGGACAGCAACTCGGTCTTAGTGAAGTCTAGTCGATTGCTTGGTGTCTTGTGATTTCGCGCTCACGCGTAAAAATATCCCATCTTTTTCGGTCGCCCGTGGTTTGGTAACCGATAAAGCCATTGTTTTACAACCCCGATATTCAGTTGCAGGCTCACAGCGCAACGATGAAGGCCTTGCGGAATCTTACTTGTTATGTGCATCAGTCATCGCCTTCACTCAGTCTTTATTTTTATTGATTTTTATCTTCCTTTTCGGTGAATTTGTGAACGAATGCATCAAATCTCACAAGCCCGATCAAGGGAAACTGCTGCACGGTCATAGACCGCACGTGGGCAAAGATACTGTCAGATTACCAAGGCCTTAAGAGCAAAGAAGCTTCGTGACTCCAGCTTGTTTTCGTATGCACACTGTACCGTTAGCAAATCATTTTTGTGCTGTATTATTAAAGTAGTACATGAGTACTGCACGATTCTACTTCCGTCCGAAAGCGTTACATTGCTTGCTGGAATTATGTTTTTACCTATGCTCTTATTAGTATTATCAAATCTATTTCTACTTCTATTTTTCTCATATCTGGCGGCACTTTACCTGGATCAGGCTTGTGCTTTCATATGCGAATTCGAGGATAAATCCTCATTTGCAAATTGAAATTTAGCTTCCATGTGGGGACTAAGTCCCACAATCGATGCAATACAGCACTGGTAACTGTTTGGGATATTTTTGAAAATTCAAATAACAGCGCGATGGTTCAATTTTTTTGAAGCTTTCGTATATACATACATCAATTCTATGGACCGCGATCAGTGCTCATTTGCACCTCTTCTGTTTTAGTACCTTGATTGTCTGTGGGCTCAAATTTGCAGTCTGAAGTCCGCCGGATGGCAAGAGCAGGTAATCTGGCGATTGTACGAATCATTTCCCAGTCTTCGGGAGCTCGGACAACCGCATCATCTTCACCCGGTGAGTTTAAAGTCTTATTCCTTTTTATACGTTCCAGGTCACACTCAGAAAATGTTTACTTATTTACGTTTCCTGTTGCACAAGCCTGATCCAGGCAAAGTACCGCACAGCCAGAGACTGCACGTGGGCTATGATACTGTTAGGTTGTCCAGGCCTAGATAAATATATTGTGAGAAACAAGTGCATCCGCCTGTACAGCTTACATTGTCGTAAAATTCTTATTGCGTTTCTACCCAAAGCTCTCTTCCCTCTCAGCCTTGTCGTCATCTCTTTTCTTTCCCCGCACAGAAAAGGTATGTGCGTATCTAGTCACAAGCATGATACAGACAAAGTGCACGTGGGATAAGATTCTGTCAGGTTGCTCAGGCCTAGACAGATACGAGGATAAAATTAGAAATAGCAGTGAGACTCCCGTTTGTTTATTTGTTTCAACTAACTACCATTGGCAAATCAGTTTTTCAAGGTGTACAGCACAGAAGTACTGCATGATTGCATATCCGTGCAGTGTAGCCATAGTTCACATTGGACGGCGTATCACCGTCGCCTGTGGCAAAATAGTTCCCATGACCAAAATCCGGAGCCCATTTTCCAAGATTGCCCATTTTAGCCCCCCTTAATTTAGTTTTTCTAGTGCTGTCTCTCTTTTTGCTGAATGAAGTAATCGCTAAACCTTTTCTGTATCTCATTCGACCCTGCTTCTTGTTACATCTGCAACTATTCTTTGTTTACCACTTTACTCTCATGATTATGGAATTCGCTATCTAATCCATCTACAAGAACATATCTTATCTCCCCCTGTCGGTGTACTTTCTCTTCCAGCTCACACCTCCGGATTATGACCCGGAAGTAACCTATCCCATGCCTCGAGTCATTTTTCGAATGTTCGATTACACGGATGTGATCGAACAAGATGAGGATGAGGAGAACCCAGACGAGACCGTGGCGAAAGCTGCGACGGACAGTAGGCCCAAAGAATCTACCGCGGTCCTTCCTGGTGCACACACCATCGAGCGGTTCCTGGTTGACGAGCAACTGTCTATCCTCATGAATAATTTATCGTTCAATCGTGCCATGTGGTACGTGTTACTCTTTGTCTTGTATGCACAACGCTACATCTTTCCTTGCGCTGTCATAAAATTCCAATAATTATGCACGGATGTACAATCGTGCAGTACTTTGTGCTGTGCGGCTAACACCGTGCTAAATTGATTGGCCAGAGGTAGTGAGCTGCATGCTGAAGTAGGCTGGAATCTCACTACCATTTCCTAATCTATTTTCTTTCTGATATCTGTCTAGGCCAGGGCAACCTGACGGTATTTGACTGTGCGGCACTTTGCCTCGATCAGGCTTGCGCTTTCATACATATAAAGACGTTTGCAAAAGAGATATGAAAGCTCCCGGCATTGACCCGGCCAGTTGGGAAGAACTTGCTCTTGACCGCTCACATTGGAGGCATTGTGTAAAGCGTCGTCTGCAAGCTGGCGAGGAGCAGATACAGCTCTTGTCTGCTGAACGCAGATCACGCCACCGGCCTGCAACTGACGCAATACAACCGAGTTCTGACTTTCATTGCCAGCGCTGCGGGAGAGATTTCCTTCCGAATCGGACTGTTTAGATCTTCCAAAAGCTGTAGAACATAACATTCAATTTGTGATGTCCATCCATTGGGGCGACGTTGACCGAGGAGATGTCGAAAACAACACTACCATACCCGATTAGTTTCCATTTGTATTAATTCATCAACATTTTTTTCGAATCCCAGTGTGGTGGTTCGTTTCGCTAAATTTGTAATTGTCTGACAGAAAGAAACGTTCATAAGTTCGTTCAGTAATACAGTCGATTTCTCTCTCTTGTAAAGATACTACCTTACATAATGCCCGATTGTAATCTTAAAGACAAATATGTACTGTGGTGTATGTGCTCTAAAGTCAACACGATGTTCACATCGAAGGTGTTATTTCTTAAATACTCTCAGCTACTTATAAAGTTTAAGTAGTATAAGGTCACTTTTCTGTATTTTATCGTTTTTCAGTGCCAAAGCGATGATGGAACTGCGAACCCGTGCTCCGGTGCCGTTAAAGTACATGATTGTCGAAGCGGTGTTTGGAGGAATGTTCAACTTACCCCACCCTCCCGTTCAGCACGGCAATCTATTGTTTTACGGTAGTTTGATCATCCAATTGTGTTCGGACGCGAAAAACAGCATGCCCGCCATCATGGCACAAGCCACGGAAATGCTGTTTGAGCGGTTACGAACGATGAAGCCGGTGTGTATCGGAAGGTTCGAAATTGGAATTCTTGTTTAACGACGCGTATTCATATTGATCGAATGTAATTAACGATTGGTTTTCCCATTTTAGGTTTATCGAGTGGTTTTCGTATCATCTAAGCAACTACGAATACAAATGGAATTGGGAAAATTGGTCCGAGGCAATCACGGAAGATCCAATGTCCGCACATCGTCGTTTGATCACTGAAACGTTCGCTCGGTTGATAAGGTGCGTGGATGGTGTTGTTGTTGACTTCCTTTGGTCGATGTCGGCTGTCATAAGCACATGACGGTTTCATTCTCCACAGCTTTTGTGATGACTGAACAGTTAGATTTCGTTCACAATAAAAATCAATACTCGATCGATCGGCGGCAGTTACACGTTGACGACGGTATCTACGTTCAGCAACCGAGAGCAGTATCTGCTCATCCGCGTGGGTAGTAGTATCGAAGATTGTGTATGACACTGTCAATCGACGTGCGTTTATGTATGTATGTATGAAAGCACAAGTCTGATCCAGGCAAAGTGCCGCACAGTTAGAGACTGCACGTGGGCTATGATACTGTCAGGTTGCCCAGGCATAGACAGATATGAGGAGTCCAACTCCTGGCCTGCACGAGTGGCTTTCACAAGCCCGGCGGAACTGCTCTTACTGACAGGTGAAGGGGCGAAGGCGGGTGACTGGCGCCTTAAAACCAGTTTTCTCCGGGCAGATGGAGCTCGTCAGCTACTGGCAATCCATCTAGGGGAAGGAAAACCCTGACCCCAACCCCCCACTGCCTTGTGGGTCACCCGATTGCGGGAAAGGCTTCGGGAGAAACCCCCGAGGAAAATCCGGAAAGAAGTCCCGTAGGTAGATAACTAGCGCACAGCGCGTTTATCTGCCAACTCCCTGCTGCCTTGTAGGTTGCACTTGGCTGTGCAAAGGCTAGAGAGGTGTACTCGAACAAACACCGAGTGGTGCTTGGGACATCACTTGTACACTACCCCCAAGAAACTTCATGATGATGTCTCAATGGGTCTGCGTACCGTCCACGGAGTTCGCTGGTGGGAACGAGACTGGATCACCTATCTGCAACGATCGACGTGCGTGGGCTGGTGCGATCCGAGACATCAATGAAGCCGGCTAATCCACCCGTGGAGCCAGCCGCACAAAAGTAAAAGTAAAGTAGTTTTGCAACTCGTAAACAGCGCCACTCGGTTTGTGCTTTGCTTTCTCTTACTGATCAACTTTGCACAGATGTGCAATCGTGCAGCATTTCTGTGCTGTGCGGCTAACATCGTGCTAAATTGATTGGCCACGGGTAGTGAGCTGCATGCTGAAACACGCTGGAGTCTCACTACCATTTCTATTTCTATTTCCCCCTCATATCTGTCTAGGCCTGGGCAACCTGACAGTATCTTAGCCCACGTGCAGTCTATGACTGCGGCACTTTGCCTGGTCCAGGCTTGTGCTTTAATACATACATACATACATACTGATCAACTCAGTTTTATCTCCCACTTATCGGTTCGTCGTCGTGGGCAACAATACACATGTAGAAAGTACCGTGACACGTTCACATCCTAGAAAGATAGTTATGGATGGGACCTAGGAAGCTGCTGCACTTGTAGAAGGTTTGTCACAGGTTGTTTATAATTCAATCTATCGTTTATTCGCGCGCTTTTTCAGCGCACCGCCCTGCTGGTTTGAAAATGTTGGCCCCTATGCGCTGGAAACTGTTTCTTGGACGCACGCTAGTATAGGTTCGAAAGTTTAAGTCGCTGATGTTTACGAGTGGCTGAGCCAATCCGGTTCAATCACGTGAGCGCATGCGTTAATGCAATCGAACTGAATAACCGCTCAAATCTGATCCAAACGAGGTTCCGAAGTATATGTCTACCATTTATCTTTCCCACCAACTCGATTGTTGTTTTTTCACATTTTGCTATCCTCTTCCCCAGTCCTCGTCGGATTTCGTTGAGTTCAAAGTTCGTCGACATCTGCGTGCTGACACTCCCGATATTGTTCGAATCACAAGCCATTCGAGTGAATCCACCAGTCTTTCACGAGCCGTTCAATCTTACAGTAAAACCAACACAACCACGGTCACTCGCAATGGCTCGCTCAATCGTTGCAAAGCAGCGCTACCGAAGCTTCGAAAATGGGAATCAGACGACCCAGTCCGGCGTGATTCCGCGCAGTTGCCATCTCCCACAACCGCGACCTCTTCGGGTCTGACCGAGACGTCCTCGTTGAACGTGTATCAAGCGTCCTCTTCGGAAACCGATGCCGTTTCGGACACCGCTTTGCATGTAACCTCGGAAAGCCAAGAACAATTTATCAACGGGTTTACCAGTGCCTCTGATAGTCCTGAGTTAAAAACGGTTGATTACCCAACACAGGCAAGTTTTCGCTCGTGTCTTTCATGCACGAATGATCGATTCCTTTTCCCTTGTGATCTAATAATAATCATCCTTATGGTATGGTATGAAAGTACAAGCCCGATCCAGGCAAAGTGCCGCACAGTCAGAGACTGCACGTGGGCTACGATGCTGTCAGGATGCCTAGGCCTAGACAAATATGAGAATGCAAATAGAACAGGAAATGGTAGTGAGTCTCCAGCCTGTTTCAGCATGCAGCTCATTACCTCTGGCCAATCAATTTAGCATGGTGTTAGCCGCACAGCACAAAGTACTGCACGATTGCACATCCTTATAGACATGTGCTACTTGTTAACTCTCCTCCCTTCGTTAGTTCGACAATCACCTACTTCCTGCAAAAGGTGTGGTTTACCTCGTCAGTCATCGCTTTTCTCACTCCCGTTTAGGGTACAAAATCGCTGTATCGTGAGCGAATTGTGGTGGTCGAAAAGAACTCGGAAGAACCATTGGGAATTTCCGTAGCGGGTGGAAGAAATTCTCAGCGAGGAGATACGCCAATCTACGTGACCAATATTCGAGATCAATCTGTCCTCGGTCGCAACAAAATGGTAAGCTCGCAGCCAACCCTTCATTCGCGTTTCGATTTATACTGTACGCGATTTACTCACCTAGCAATGTGAAACACTTACCTTGTTGTTATTGTAGAACTGGCAGATAGCTTCTTTTACCTCGGCTCGTGTATTTCCCGTGGCTGTTGTATCGAGGACGAGATCTCACAGTGTTTGCGCCAACCTTGCCATTTCGACGTGATGTTTCACTCCATACAAAAAAGGTCTAGTGTGCAACGCAGTCGCATGGTTGAAAAAACTGGTTCATCCGAGCGGAAGATGTAAACTGGCCCTCCGTTTTAACACTCGTTATCTTCGTAAGATTGCTCGCATTCGGTGGCAGCTGATGCTAACTCGGTTTCGATTATTGGGATACGTTTTAAGAATGCCTCATTGTTCATCATCCCACGCCTTGTTCGCAGTGCCTGGTGTATGCTATGAGAAATGAGTGGCCGGTCGATGGTTGCGCAAGAGGCCTAATTTAGCTCTGGGCTCAGCTGGATGTATTCGTTCCAAAAGATCGGCCTAATCATTAGTCGGAAACCTTACACGATATGGCGGTAAACCGAAGTGAGCGACATCAATGTAGTACATTATTTGCATCATAATTTTTATCCTACGTCATGGTATCAGTGGAACTGTAAACGAACAAACTGTTTATTATATTCCGTTGCATATTTCCACCCTTCTAACTCTTAGGTGAAACGCGGAGACGTCTTGTTGGAGGTCAACAACACAGGATTAGTTGGTTTGACTCACCAGGAAGCAGTCAGCGTTCTACGAAGCGTTAGTTCTTCTTGCGCCCGCGTGCAAATTCGTCTAATCGACTCGCCGGAAACAAGCAACGGTCCGGAAAACTTTTTACCCTCGTGGACATTTTGGATGCAACTTCCCGCGACGTGTCAGCTGACCCGACTCATTCACTTGCGACGTGGCAACTCGGACAACCGTGCTGCGGAACCACTGGGATTCAGCATACTCGGGGGAAAAGAACCAGACAGTTCAAGTGCTAGATTGATTGAACCTGCAAAAACGTGTGGCTACTCGAGCTATTATCCGAACCCCATCATCGTCAAATCCATCGTCCCTGGACTGTTGGCTCACCGGGATGGAAGACTAAAGTATGTATTGGTGAATGGATTCTTGTGCAAATCGCTTACTCATCATCAACACTGAACATGTGTGTGGCACATTGTCCCAGTCAGCTTGATACATAATAAGGCATACACACATTCCGGGGAAAAAGAAAAACTTATACAGACGAACATTTTATGGAATGATTTGAAGTTAGCCTGATATCTAATAAAGTGTACACGCAATCGATTGGAATATGTTTGGGACCGATCGTGTATTCAGAATGCAAAGGAATTTGTGTGCAATCGGTTAGAGTAGTTTTTGGGTAACGTTTCACTTCTGACACATAAGTTTCGTCAGACCAAGGGTGATAGTCAAGACAGGGAACATCTCGTGGAAATGACCAGGAACAGTGGTCGATTTTCCTACTAGTGTGTATCCACATCAATCTAATACAAGTGAACACATACAAGGTCGGTTGACATAGCGGCCCACATGCGTAAAAGTACATAACTAACGGGGCTAAGGTAAAGCTATTTTGAAGAAAAACAAAAATCTAATTAACTAGTAGGTATACGTCGAATAACTACTATTTACCTTCGCATCAGTGCCGATCACCGGTCGACATGCCTTGGCAATTTCGACCGCCTATGCATGTAGGTGTTCGATATACGGTTTTATACCGAGTCTCAATATTTCCACATTGTCTAGATCGACGCTGTGATCCGTATCTAAAACGTGCTCCGCCAGGCGGAATCACGAATAAGGGATCGGTATTCCCTCGCATCCAGGGGCTGTTTTCGGACACGCTTTCGGTGTTCTTTGATTGTAGCATGAATTTCCCTGGAAGTCTGCCCGAACAGTCCTTACAGTTGATTCTGTAGATGCTGTTAGTAACGCTAGATACAGGTGTCTTATCCTTGAGGGGCATCAGAACCGATCGGATAGTTTTCCCTTTGTTATAAGTTACGCGTATGGCCACCTGGTTCAAGATTCTACGTATCGCTTCAGATGTGCATTTTACACACGGTATACAAACTGTTGATGAAGGTAAAATATCCGTCAGTAAACTCGGAAAAAATTGGCTTAACCTCAGTCCCGTAATTATGTACTTTTACACATGTGGACCGCTGTGTCAACTGACCTTGACCGCCGTTCACTTGTATTAGATTGATGTGGATACACACTAGTAGGAATATCGACCACTGATCCTGATCATTCCCACGAGACGTGACACACGGTATGCGTACTATAGGCTGTTTAGCGGTAAGGTCAAATAAGTGGTAGTGGGTTGACTACTACTTAATCACATTCCCTGTCCTAACTATCGCCCTTGCTCTGACGAAGCTGCTGTGTCAGAAGTGAAACGTTACCCCCAAAACTGCTCTAACCGATTGCATTCAAAATTTATTTGCAGTCTGCAAGCATTTCAGGAAAATTAACGAGCAAGATTTTCAGACGAACATTTTATGGAATGATTTGAATTGGCAATCTCATCTTCCAATCCGAAATACCTTTGCTCTGGTCTACGAACAACACGATTTACGGATGTGCAATCTTGCACATGCGGAAACACGCTCGTCTCAATGCCATTTCCCCTTTCTTATATCTGTCTGACCTCAGCAACATCGCGATGTTTTGAGGGTTGTACTGAGAGTGGGACAACGTTCAGAATTCGGCTGATTCCGAATCGATTAAAAAATTGAATAGGTTGGCAACGTCGCAAACTATGCGTGAGATGGGATGGTAATTCACGTGATTCTAGAATAGCGATAGACCGAAGGAGACCTACTATTGCGCAGTCGGTATACTGAACCGTGTTAAGCTCTGACGCATGTATTCACTGTATAGGTCTGTTACCTGTTTGATTATATCGATTGCACACTAGAGATTTCCGATATTCACATCAACAGACATTTTCGGTGTCAGATAGTCCCTGTGTCGATGCCAAGTTATGCGTTAATTATCAGCGGTCGGTCAGCGTTTTTCAATCCTACAATTTGTTATTGGTGGTCTCCGTCGGTTAATGTCGCCCATGGATATACGTCACATGATGCATGATGGTTTCATA
>JACCGJ010019297.1:0-18973 GCA_013407085.1 Atriophallophorus winterbourni | reverse complement strand
TACCACCCCCAATCCAACGGTCAAGCAGAACGCTTTGTTGACCTTCAAACGTGCACTCTTAAAAGCGCGTGGGGAAGGGACAACCATGGAAGTGCTTCAACGATTTCTACTGGTTGACCGGTCAGCACCGCATCCAGGTTTGCCTAGCCAGCAGTCGCCATCAGAAGTCCTCATGGGGAGTAAATTGCGTACAACTCTAGCGTGTATGTTACCAACTCAAACCCAAGACCAAGACGAACGTTCTGTGAGAAACAGTTCTCCACTAAGTAATGGGACTTATGCTTGGGTTCGTGATCATCGATCGAGCAGGAATCCTTGGGTTTATTGACGAATTACATTGAGACAATCTCAGCAAACCCTCAACATTTCCATCACACAAGGTTTATCAATTATCAATCAAGGAAGACCTCAACAACGGACCCAACCAAATTCGGTCACCCAAAACGTTAACAATATGGATGTGTGACCACCCAGTACATAGTTCTGGGTTATTAGAACCATGCTACATTCATTGCTACCCGTGATGATCTACAAGAAATCACTCAAAGCAATTCAACCAGCGCCATCTCTGCCTTCAATCTCTCTAGTCGTGGACAACTTGACAGCGTTTTACGTTATACAACACATTTTATGACCGTATGATGAATTTTCGATTAATAGTTATGTAAATTTTGATTCTGGTAGTGCCAGTGGACAAACACATCGATGATCGACATCAACCGAAGGAGACCAATAACAACAGCATTGAACAAACTACGACCCGGTAATATCGCCCATGTCCAGTCTCTGACTGTGCGGCACTTTGCCTGGATCAGACTTGTGCTTTCACATCACATCACATCATCACGACCCTGTAATGTTTGTGACACAAAGTTCAGACGAGCCGCAGCCTAATTTGCTATTTGGTCAGAGACGATAAAGCTCTTTGCCTGAAAGGTCTGCATTTGTTCTTGCTACGCGTAGTGCTGGGTTTGGTTAGTCAATAGTGACTAATAGCATAAAGCTATCCCCCCTCCCTCATATCTGTCTAGGCCTGGGCTACCTGACAGTATCTGACTGTGCGGCACTTTGCCTGGATCAGGCTTGTGCTTTCATACCAATAGCATAAAGGTTTTGCAGTGTTAAGCATTTGGGTAATAATTACTTGCGTTTTGCTCTGGTGCAAATATAACAGTGATCTTGATCACAAGAAAGCGATATGACTTGAGCGTTTCAGTCAGTTACCCGACATTCCAACGGTCGCCAGCACAGAGATAACTGCTTCAGTATAGAACTAAGGATATCCAACCAAATACTACAGCAGAGCACGTGTGTTGTGCGATGGATGAAGAAGGGTAAAGCTCATTTAGAGGACGGATTTGAAACTAGCACGGATGTGCAATCGTCAAGAACTCCTGTACTGTGTAGTCAACAACGTGATAAATTGATTGGCCACCGGTAGTGAACTGCATGCTTAAACACTCTCTAGCCTCACTACCATTTCCTGTTCTTTTTTCTTACTCATATCTGTCTAGGCCTGGGCAACCTGACAGTATCTTAGCCCACATGCCATCTCCGACTGCGCGGCATTTTGCTTGGATCAGACTTGTGCTTTCATACATACATACATTTACAAGGCCACATCTTGTGAGCTTATTGAGGCTTGCGCGGGCGCAGTACATCAAACGGATGTACAATTGTGGTGAATCTGTGCAGTATAGTCAGCACGGCGCTAAACTGATTTGCCACCGGTGATTAGCTGCATGCGGAAACACGTTGGAGTATCACTGTTTTTTTTCTATTTTCATTCTAACTTCTATCTAGGCCCGTGCTACCTGACAGTATCTTACTCCAGGTTTAGACCTTGACTGTGCGGCATTTCACCTAGATCGGGCTTGTGTTTTCATAAAACGAAATGCAAAAAACGAGCACACGAAGAACCCACGTTTGCATACGCGACACATAATTCACATTGACACGATGCAAGGGGTCCACGCCCAAATGTGTTTCAACGTCACGAAGACTGCGCTCGAAGGTGTCCACCGCACCGATCTGGAACCAATAGACCACATCGGTCCCCGTGACCGAAGGGGTGTACTCCATCGGCTGTGAAGTCAACGGTTTGTCCAGCAAATCGCTCACATCTCGCTCGCACGATGACTTCAAATAGACATAGGCCTTCGTTTTGTTCACAACGTCAACGTGATCGACCAGACCGCTAAAATGGGGTAAGAAAGTGAGGTTAGTAATATGAATCGGAGGAGGATCTATTTGGCGTGATGCTACGTGGTGAACTTCAAAGAAAGCGAGTGTCTAATAAGGTGCTCAGACATGGATCTACGAAGGTATTTCTTTTATCATATCTGTCTAGGCCTGGGCAACCTGACAGTATCTCAGCCCACATGCAGTCTCTGAGTGTGCGGCACTTTGACTGGATCAGGCTTATGCTTTCACATTAAAACAGCTGTATGTTTGTATGTATATAAGTATGTACGTAAGTATGAATGTGCGTTGATGGAAGGGAGGTTACATTCAATGATGGATTACGGTTATTGCTTGTGGTGGGACTGGAGTACTGCAGCGCCTTCGTCTATATCAGCATAAATCAAAATTACTGGCAGTAGCACGCAGTACCGCGAGTTTTGTGTCTGGCCGTATTTATGACATAAAGACTGCCGTTTAGTAGGGGTAAAAATCGCAAGATGAGAAATAATAAGTGATTCGTTCTAACATGAAATTGATACCAAATAAGCAGTAAAAGTTGGATGAAGAAACGAATGGATGTTAAACAGTTATTCTTTTTTGTGGTGCGCCAATGCACATAGCAGATAACTTTGCAGATTGAAGCAGCGTATGTGATAATCAAAGTCGGGTAAATGCCAACAGAAACAACCAATCGCAGTCCATATTCCAGGCGGATATTCCCGTGAACGCAGTGGCTAGTTACGGTTAATGATTTTTCTCGAAGCTCTGTTCACTGGCGCACTTGTAGTAAGCAGCATTTTGGAGTGTTGACTTAATAAGGTACTGAGGAAAGCCTGTGGTGCATATCAAAGAGCGCAGAAAAGAAGCTGTTTTATACATGCAAATTGATTGAATGCATAGTTCAAGCGAATTGTGTACATAATCTCAATTGTATTGTGCTTATTCTTCTATAGATTGCGTTGTTCTTTCAAGCCAAGATCTTATCCATCTTCTTTAGGATTTTATTGTGTCATGGAGTATGACACTCACACATTCGGTACTTGTTTCCAGTGTTTCCAGTGTAATGCACGGATGTGTCCCGTGCACGGATGTGCAATCGTGCAGCATTTCTGTGCTGTGCGGCTAACATCGTGCTAAATTGATTAGCCAACGGTAGTGACCTGCATGCGAGTACACGCTGGAGTCTCACTACTATTTCTATTTACCCCCTCATATCTGTCTAGGCCTGGGCAACCTGACAGTATCTTAGCCCACGTGCAGTCTCTGACTGTGCGGCACTTTGCCTGGATCAGGCTTGCGCTTTCATATATATACACATACATATTGTCCCGAATAAGTGTGACATGGACGAAACGCTTACGCTGTGTAAATACAAATTTCGTATACTCATCGCAACTTGCAATGTGAAATCGTTTTCACTCAGTGTAACAACAACAAGTTAGAACATCAAAATTTAAATGAGTGTTACCGACCGTCTGAGGAAATCTTCGGTGAATTGTCTCCAGGTGATTTGCTTGTAATGTTGCATGCGATAAAATGCATAGGCTCCAATACCTACAGCACCAAGCGCTAACCAGCCATATATATTCGAGCCCCCGGGTGGGTCCGAGGGGATGTTGAAGCGATTGAAAAATGATTTCATCGGATTATCTGAGGAAAAGATAATGAAACAAGAGATACTCACTTGAGTCTTGTTTTTTAAATGGTGGAGGTTTGCGTGCCTTTGGACTTGCTTCGGATCGTAGAATATCGAGAAGTCTGAGGCGCGCCGAACCCTTTGAGGAAGGGAATAGTCTGGGAGGCGACCATTGCTAAATGATAGGGTAAAATTATTGTGTTTATTTGGAGAGTCATTGCAGGCAAGTTCTAGTCAATGTGTTATATCGCTTAATTCCAAAAGGTTTTTCATGCCAAATTTGGATGCAGGATATGAAAAAAAGCTTTAAATTCTCCAAGTGGGTTTAATACTAAACGGGGCAAAGTAGATAATAAAACGATTGTTAGCGAATATGTAGTTATGTATAATTGTACCGTTCGATAAAGGAAACTGGTTAAATATTAAGAGGGTCATGGTTTTGTAGCAGCCAATCATTAGTGAATGAATCAAATCACAAGCCTAATCCAGGCAAAGTGTCACACAGTCATAGACTGCACGAGGACTAAGATACTGTCAGGTTGCCCAGGCCTAGACAGATATGAGAAAGAAAATTGATTGGTCACTGGTAGTGAGCTACATGCTGATCATTAGAGCTTGCTATCGGTGTGATGATGTGTTGTCTGGCGTTATTTTTATCTTATTCTTGTACTGTGAAGACACCAGAGGGTTGCCACTTGTAAGCCGCATGACATTCTGTTTATTGGCATAGTCCGGTCATTTACATGTACGGAATGAGACGGAACAATTATATTGTCTATTGCGTTGCTCATATATCGCGCATTTTCTCTGCACAACCGGTTCTGGGTTGTTTGTCTTCATTTGACGCATAAAAATTTTTAAAGACAAGTTTTTGTTATAAAATACTTCATGCAGTTGTTGATTAATAAGTACAGCTGACTTATAACTTACTTTAAACGCAAATAAAGAATAACTCAGTAGTCAATTCTGTGCGTTGACAGTTGAACGATTGGCTATTTTAGAGAGCAAATAAATGCTGGAAATAAGACTGCAAAATTTTCGACTGCTGCGAAAAATGCAACGAACGTGTCTGGATATTGAAATTCACAGCAGGAAATTTTCGAGAAAAATTAGGTACCGGGAAGGGATTCATCGGGGCAGCATCTTACAAATAGCAAGCCATGCTGCATACGGGTGCACACAGTGGAATGAGATGCATATACCTCACAATTGAAGATGTAAGCAATTTTCATTAACAAGTAAAGCGGCAACAGCGAGAACCCATTTTTACGACTTGCACTGTCATTCACAAAATTTTAGTCAAGGTAAAGAGTGACGCAGAGGGGTTAGTGTACTAGCTTAAATTCATTGGAACCAAATGAGTAAGATTTTTAATGCATCTCTGTTGGAAATTGAGTATAAACAAAGAACGAATTGACCATTTAACAGCTCGAAAGGTAACTCAACCGCTCATACAACACAACTCATTAATAAGTTTAATGTATAGAAGCTATTTTGCAAGCGCTGGTGCTGCCGGAATGCAGTGGTAAACACATAAACAAAATTCAAATGTATTTTGTAGGAATGAAAAATTCATGAAAGCCGTGCTATTTAAGGCTGCATAAAAAACGCCCGATGACTATCTGGCACAATAAAAAGTTCAGCTAAAGATGGCAGCAACTCATGCGTATCGATTGTAAATAAGCATCATCAACGGGAATCAAACGCAAACCAGATTTGGAACTTTTTCACAAACAGAAATTCTACGGAAAAGATAAGGATCATATCGGTATCAGTGAGTTAAGTGTTTGAGAAGAAGTCAGAGTTACAGTCTAGCTCAATTCAGTTATGCACAAAGTTAGCAAATCAGTGTAACGAGTCTGTAATGAGTTAGCTCGATGGGGAAAAGGACGATGTCAAATGTAAATTTCTCGTTCCGCATGTGATGTGAAAGCACAAGGCTGATTCAGGCAAAGTGCAGAGACTGTCAGGTTGCAGAGGCTGAAACAGATATGACAAAAATAGAAAGAAAATAGAAAAAAATGGTAGTGAGACTCCAGCGTGTTTCAGCATGCAGCTCACTACCGGTGGCCAATCAATTTAGCAAGATGTTAGCCGCACAGCACAGAAATACTGCATAGAAATGTTTGACTTTCGAGGTAGGACGAGTAAAGACATGTTGCAATAAAAAACGAGACGTGAAGTTAAAAACCATATAATTACGACCATGCGATAAACATAACAGGGGATCATTCTATATGAATGATCTAATCGGCTTACGAGGGCTTGACTCCCTGTCGTGTATCTAGAAGATTAAGCTACATGCGACGAAGGTATCATGTAGGAGCTTACATATCAGGATGAATGATGTCGAAAATTTCAAATATCATATTTGAAAAATATGGAAATAAGAGTATATTCATACATGAAATATTACACGATCGAAATTAAATACCTTGACTAAACTTCGTAGCGAAGATATGCGGATCATCCGAACATTAATATCAAATTTAGCGCGTCAAAAATAGTTCAAGTTCGAATTGCACAGGTTCAGGTTCAAGTTCAGGTTGCACAGGACGAAGGTGGGTGAAAGCCGATAACGGTCACAGATTTTGTTCGACGGCATGCAGTTGAACAACCGATGTTGTATTTGTTTTATTTCTATCTGGAATGAACAATTGTTCAGAACTACGTGATTCTTGTTACACTATATACTTTTTAAATCCCATCTTAGCGCGGATCGTTCTCTCTCGATTTGACTGAGGTGACAGTTGTGAGAACTTCAAGTTCAATTTTGCAATCATAAAGCTGAATGAAAGTTCCTAAAGGACCTCACGCGCTTGGATTCTCAAATTGAGTGTCTGAAACTGGCTGCTGTTGTGAATGTGTGAATTATGAGAACATAAGTTACCGCCACGAAAAACACATCCATTTTAGCCAAACAAAAGCTTATTCGGTTCAGTTCAGTTCCGTTTGCAGAGGACTGTATGTTGCTAACGAACCAATCGAGCGTCCTGATTTCTTTCGGTGGTATGCCACAGAAGAGAGTCCACCGCTTCAAACAATATCTTCAAAAATATCTTCTGGTATGAGAGTAATCTGGAATGCAACAGAAAAAACTCCCCTCACCAATAGGTTAAAAGAAACATTAGTGCGTTCCAAAGACAACATGAGGATCATACCAACTATTTTATTACGGATAAAAATCAGGAAATAATAAAGGCCACACAGAGTCAAATCCATTCTTGAAACCCCCTACCGAAGTAGACCAAACAACTTTAGGAAGTCTATTCCAGTAATTTACTACCCTTCCACTAAAGAAAAACTTACGAACATTGGACCTGACATGTCGCTTGACCAGTTTTAATGGGTGGCTTCGAGTACCCACATTTGGCGCCAAAGGGTACAATTCACTGGGATGAATAGTACTGAAACGTGACATGATTTTGAAGGTTTCAATCAGGTCCTCTACGTAGCCTCCTCCTTTTTAGTGAGAAGAGCTGTAAACTTAGCAATCGTTCCTCATACGACCTACCCGATTGCCCTATAATCATACGAGTAGCTAAACGTTGAACACCTTCTAGCTTGGCAATATCTTTTTCCATATAAGCTGACCATATTTGAACGCAATACTCGAGATGTGGTCTCACGACCGCTTTGTATAATGGTATGAAAACCTCTGGGGACCTGCAGTATAAAACTTATCGAAGGCGGAAAAGCTCTCTCCTAGCGCGTTGTGCAGCAGCTGCGCATTGATAAGCCCATTTAAAGTCCTCTGAAACTTCTATACCTAAGTCACGAACTTTCGACACCCCATTTATCTCAAGTATACCATCTGGACCAGCAACCTCTAGCTTCTTATTGACTTTAGACAAGAGATAGCTTTTAGTGAAGTTAATTGGTAGATCTTCTGTAGCAACCCACTTGATGACCTTTTCTATATCCTTAAAAAGATCCTGTTCATCCAGTGATCCGATAATCTTGACATCATCTGCAAAAATATAGCTGGGACACTTAAGCGACGCTGCCAAATCATCGATGAAAATGAGGAAAAGTAGCGGTCCCAGTACGGAACCTTGTGGGACTACACTAACAACTTTTACTTTCAACGAATACATATTGCCTATACTGACACGAAAGAATCTATTGTTTAAGAAGCCTATTATCCATTTCTTCAGAAGACCATCGATACCCATATAACCAAGTTTGTCTGCATGCAATCCGTGGTTTACCGAATCCAAGGCTTTGCAAAAGTCCAAGTAAAAAACTTCAACCTGTTGGCCTTTATCTAGCCTCATGGTGACCTCGTTAAGAAAACATAAGAGGTTTGTTATGCACGACTTACCTTTAAGGAAGCCGTGCTGAGCAGAGTTCAGCAACGAGAAATCAACTAGATGGCGACAGATCCTATCCCTAATAAGTTTCTCGAGGATTTTACATAGTATGCTGGTAAGACTTACAGGTCTGTACTTATAAACTGAGGATAGACTGCCAACTTTATGTTTCGGGATCACATTAGCCAGCTTCCAAATACTCGGAATATATCCATGTTGCAAGGAAGCGTTGAAAATACGACCCACAGGATCTGCTAGTATTGGCACCAGGTTCTTTATAATTTGAAGGTAAATATCGTCTGGGCCAGCAGATTTATGCGGGTTAGTTGCTCTAAGAGCAAGTTTAACCTCATCATCAGTGAAAAATATCTCCTCAAGTGGAGTACCGATATCAGGCCTTTCGATGACTGGCATGTTATGCGGATCTATTTGGCGATCAAGCCTCTGAACAGCCTGGAAATGTTCGAGAAAGGCCGAAGCCTTTTCTGAATCTGAAACTATTTGGTGTCCGTTTTCCCGCTGAAGGTTGCCAATCCACTTGCGCGTTTTGCCATAGGATTGGGTATAACTATAGTAATGCTTTGGGAACTGCTTTATATTGCGTGCCAAGCGTGATTCAAAGTCACGTTTTGCCTTGCGCTGGATTCCCACAGCTTTATTTCTGACCATTTTTTACCTTGTACAGGACCGTTGTGTCTGAGAAGCTTTGTAACTTTTCCAGGGACGATCCCGCATTCTAATCACTCGTCGCATCGCAGGTGTCCACCACTGTGGCTTGTTGCGTTGTTTGACGTGCACCAACGGCCTCAGTTTAGGAGGATGTTTTTCATACCTGAGTTTTAGTTGGAATCTGATCACAACGTGATCACTTTTTCCTAGTGGAGTGAGATAATCTACCTGGCGAACCATTTCTTCGCTTGAACAGATGACGAGATCCAGGATCGAAGGTAAGCAGCCCTGGCGGAATCTTGTGGGCTCATTGACATGTTGATTCATGGCATGCATATGAGTCCATTCGATGAAGTCCTCAGACATCTTATCAGATGGACAGCACTGCTTAAGCCAAGATATATGTGGTAGGTTAAAATTGCCAACTACAAGAACCTGGACACAAACGTGTGCAGCAATTGAGATTGCCAAGCAAATTTTGCAAGTCCCGAGGTCCTGCTTAGAGGCTCATATAAGCGCATGCTATTACCATTGATTGCTTGTAAGATTGAACGATACATGAGCTAAGTTGGACGTTGTGCGTGCTAAGCCAAACGTTCGATTCTGAAGTTCGAAGACCTAGTCTGAGAAAGATAGCAACGCCACCCCCGTTTAGTTACCCTGGTCTATGACATCTGACCACAGAATAACTACTAAAATTAAGTCAGGAATACGATCAGTTGCAGATAGCCAGGTTTCGGACAGTGCTATTACATACGGTCATAACTCATGCGCTAGGATTGAGAGTTCAGACCACTTATTTCGGATACTACATGAGATTCCGTGTATCACTGTGGCGACGGTGTCTCGCGATATATTTACACTTAGTCCATGTTGATCCTCGAGCGTAATACCCGAGGAGTCAGCACGTGTTTTGGTGTGGTCCTTAAGAGAGTCGATCCGCCTTGCGCGGCCTGAAGTTCTGCCGTACCTTGAAGGTCGCTAATCACGAGCTGCGGAATTTCAGGGACAATACGGTGATTATCGTTTTTATCCCCAGAACCGTCCGTGATTTTCATACTTGACAAAGAGCCATCCTTTTCTGAGGAACAGCGCATTCTGTTATAATTTACATCATAACGTAAATTCTTTGACCTTTCGGATTACTTTTTGTCGTCGGGCACGACAACATGTTTCCCTTTGTTAGTTTCATTTAAAACAATGTAACTTGCAAAGAACTAGGGTCTGATTAGCACCAGGATGTTACGAGATTTATCTCGTATTCCATGACGAACCGATTTAGGCTGCTCCCGATCCTTGGATAACTTAGCGAGACTCGAAACGACAGTAGCAAGTAAATTTGACTGAGAGTCAAATTTTCTAGTGTCTACCTCTTTACGACCTGCCTGTGCCTTGTTTCTACTTTTACGTGGCTTCGGAAACAAATCCATTTTAGCAAAACAACAGCCTTATTCGTTACCTGAAATTCTATTCGTTCTATACGTTCTATTCGTAGTGGTAGAATGCAAATACTAATAGGATCGGAATTCTTCACTCTCTAGGGCTGAACGCATGGTCAAAACAACTCTAGGAAATCTTCAGTTTAAGACGGATAACCCTTTCTCTCGGATTAGACAAAACACTTAGGCTTCGAATAGGAGAATACTACTTGTAAGGATATCTGATATCCGCAAGGTTGACGTAAATCTAGACGAAAATGAATCAATGACGATCATACCGAACATCACATCGCCATGAATTTTGCTATTCGGATTAGACGACGTAGACCTGCCTGCGCAAGTGAAGATGGGAACCAAGCAGTTGTTTACAGAAGTTGTTCTTCCTCTATGGATGGCGCCTTGTTTCTCAGATAATGGTCCGTAACATCCATGCAATAAGCCGTAAGACCTGGTACTCCTGCTTTACGTAGCATACCCATAAACGTGCAGTAGCATTGGGTGGTTTGACTGAGAGCCATGCAGGATTAGTTTCAGAAGAATGTCTCACCACCACCCCAGTGTTGTACGCTAATGTGTTAAGCTTTATCAATAAGTGGGCTGACCACTCTTTTCGTGTGACGGAGTTACACTTCAGGGTCATAGCACTTTTTGAGACCTGGCTGTCCGCGCCTAATGATGTGTTAATGAATATCAACGAACGGTATCTGGTCACTAGATGCGATAGTCCTGGCGATAGAAGAGACGGTGGCGTTACACACCTCCTACAGTATGGTTTGCACAATACGTGCACGGGTATATCCCTAGCCAGTAAAAACGTTCAAGTTGTTACGAGTATCCTGACTTGCGACTAGTAAGCCATCGCAATGGCATGTGTCTCCATCACACCCAGTGCAACCCAGCAGGAGATTACACAACTGATTAAGACACTCGATGCGTTATTTCAATCAGCTCCCAGCGTAATCGTCTTATTTGAGTTCAACCTTCTAGACACAGATTGATTCGTCCCTGTTGGTATTAGTATCAGTATCAGTATCACAGGGCAATAGTCGACCAAGTCGAAACGAGTGCCCAGATTCTTACGGAGGTGTGCTTGAGAACACCCGCCACAACCAGGATTGATTCATCAGTAACACAGGCGTGTGTAACTGTGAATAAAAGAGGAAGAGGTCTCATCATCAAAAGGTGAGAGAGTTAATGCATGTTGCATGTCCAATCTAATGAAAAGACGATGGACAGCAGTTTATTTCAACAAATACGAAAAAATGAAAAAGAAACGCTCTTTGTGTTTCAAAATCATTTTCCGAAAATTTTTATGGTTTTTGATCATATATATGAAGGGATTTAGTCTTCAGGGTAGTGCTCCGGGAAAAGCACCTGCCACCGTTCGTCCAGTCCATGTTTGAACGCAATTACTGAAGTTGCCATGATTAGTTCTGCGGGAAGTGAGCTCCACGCGTTCACTATACAGATGCTTAGGAAGTGCGTTCTGGATTCGAGCCTGGTGTGCTGTTTACTTAGCTTAAGATTGTGCCATCGTGTACCAACCAAAGGACCTGAAAGAAGTCATTGAATGCGAGATAACTTAATCCCTTGACAACCTTAAAGGTCGCTATGAGATCCACCTTAAGTTGCCTCCTCCAAAGCGAGAAAAGTCCTAGTGCTAACAGACGATTTTACATAATTGGTGTATGCTAACCCTTCGATCATGCTAGTGGCCAGCTTCGGCACCTTTCCTAGTTGCACGATATCCATCTGGTAATACGGCGTCCAAGCCTGGATACAGTATACTAAACGTGGCCTTACTATTGTCTTGCAGAGTTGCAATAGCACCTCAGCTTTTCTGCAAGTGAAGGCTGAACGTAGTCGAAAAAGTTTCCTCCTGGACCTTTCAGCCGCAGCAGCACATTGATCAGCCCACTTAAAGTTTGCGCATACTAAGATTCCTAGGTCCTTAGTAGATTTTACCCTACGGAACTCCGTGTGGGCTGAGGGCATAGAGACAATCATATTTCCTGCCAGTGTAGAGAGCGAGTGACTCTTATCTAGGTTAAGGAGAAGGTCCCACTCAACCGCCCATGCAGTTACAGCTTCCACGTCATTTATCAGATCGGAGTTATCCAACCTACCGACAATTCTAACATCCTCAGCAAACATATAACAGGGTGAGTGCAGTTGGTTGGCTAGATCATCAATGAAGATTAGGAAAACCAAACGCCCCAAGACTGAGCCCTGGGGAACCCCACTCGTTATATGCGCACTTGCGGAGTGAGCATCATCTACCCTGACAGTAAAGAAAGGGTCGCTAAGGAATGCTCGAATCCAGCCCAGAAGGTTTCTTGATACTCCTATGGCTGAGAGTTTGAGAAGCAAGAGCCTAGGGTTGACTGAATCAATAGCCTCAATAAAGTCGAGATAGAAGAATTCTACAGCTATACCATCATCCATCCTCTTAGTAACCTCGTTTAGAAATCTCAACAAATTAGTCAGACATGACCTACCTTTTAGAAAGCCGTGTTGTGCGGCATTCTGAAGAGAGTGTTTGGTTAGATATCCACTAATTTTATCGCGGATCAATCTTTTCATAACCTCACATAGTACACTAGTTAGGCTATCCGGGCGGTAATTTTTGACCTCCGAGGAAGCTCCTCCCTTATGGATAGGCATTACAACGACTGTTCTCCAGTCCAAAGGAAGAAAACTCTGACTAAGTTATGATGTGGAAAGTTCTGTGATCGGCACAGATAATATAGAAGCTAGCAGCCTGATCATTCGGGGATGGATGCTATCAGGCCCTGCCGACTTGTTGTAAGCTAGACTGGCCAATATAGTTTCGACATTGTGTACCTCGAATGTAAGGTCAGTGCAGAGGGGGCGATCAGCGAGTACACACGAAAGTGATGGCTCAGAGGCGTTCGAGTTATAATCTTGGCGTTGCGCGCCTTGAAAATGCAAGGAAAACAACTGAGACTTTTCAGAGCTTGCAATGACGGCTGAGCCATCGTCTCTTCTCAAGGTACCTACACCTTTTCGTGTTGACCCTTTAGACTAAACGTAGCTGTAGTATCGTTTCGGATGAGTATTGGTCTCTTTAGCGAGTCTTATTTCAAAAGATATCTGTGCTGCACGTATCTTGGAAACAGCTATATTTCACGCTTCTTTGTAACAGGCCCAAGTCACACATGAGGGAGCAAGCTTATAAGGCCTCTATTTTGCATCGCGGTGACGTACGCTACGGGAGACTGAGGCTGACCATTATTGAGGTTAACCATTTTTGTGAAAGGGTACGAGAGGAGCGAATCGATCCTAAAGTTGAAGGAAGTTTTTCTTGATCTGCCCCCACATCCCATCCACATGGTCACTGTTTTGTCATGGGAGTGACGCTGCTGCCTGTAATAGAGCAGCAGGGTCGATCCTATGAAAGCATCGATACACCTTAAGTGGGAGTTTACCAAATTACAAAAGTAACTCGCAGGATAAAACTACATGGTCGCTTTTCCCTAGTGGTGGCAGGGAGACCAAATTTTTTATACCGCTTTCAGGAGTAGAAATAACTAGGTCAAAAGTAGACGGAGACTGACTCTCTCGGAATCTAGTTGGTTCGTTTACGTGTTGGTTAAGTGCATATGAGTGTAGCCAGTACAGAAAATCGTTTGCGTTTCCTTGGGCATGCGAGGTTTGGTACTCCCAGTTTATTTCGAGTAGATTAAAATCTCCGAAGATTACAACAGGAAAGCTTAATTTGCAAAAAGCATCTTCTTCCAAACTAGTGCTCGGACTACGGTAAACGTAGCTTACCACAATACGCGTGCATCCATGCATGAGCAATGCAGATATTATCTACACGTTCGTTGTAGAAAAAGAAATACTTTTCTCGAAGGAAATAGCGTTATCAATAAGGAGCAACGCCCCTCGTGCTAACTTACCAAGAGGTCGATCGCTTCTCACAGCGCTGAACCTATCCGCGATTGAAGCTGGTATGTGGACATCATGAGACAACCATGATTCCGTGACACCCACAATTTTGTAGTGAATGTCGTCAACTCTACAGAGTAGTTCAGGATATATTTTTCTAATGCTGCATGCTTTTGTATAGAACAGAAGAACACTATCATATGGAAACAGACTTTCGGTGTCAGGGTTACCTAAGAGCTCTTTGTGCTCCAGCGTAATACCCGAGGCTGATTCGCGTTTTTTGAAAGCTGTATTTCTTTGAGAGATACAGCATTCGTTTTTTGAACGGATCACAACTCCTGGCATCCAGTTTCATCTTCGTGGTCTGTGTCACTACAACTCAACCACGATTCATCCTCTAAAGGACCTAGCACGACAGTGGCGCTCTTTAATGTTGGATTATAATTCTCTTGTGTTAAGTTTCGCATCGAGAGCGAATATGGTGGGCTACGTTTGACAGCTAACCTTGCCTTTCAAGCTCTATTTGGGCTAAAAGTTCTCATGTGTGGCGGGGTGTCAGGTTGCACGATTCATTTGTCCTCAACGCGGTTAATTTTCTCTGGTTTTGAAAGGAAGTAGTCGCGATCGCACTGCTTTGTGAATTTGACTACAATTGACTGCAGAGATCTACTAGATGCGTCGTTCGGGCCACCCCTTCATTCTTCGACTTGATTAACTCGCTTCAGCGGTGTAAGGGTGTAGTCACTGAGCAATCCAAAATGTTTCTCGAATGGCATCATAATCATGCGGTGCATCAACCTATGAGTGATCCTACGAGTTTACGTAATGGATGCACTCCATCCATCTCAAACCGGTGTTGTCGCTCCAGCCTGAAAAATCCGTATAACCATCCGGCAAAAGCGATCATGTATTGATAAGCTTCAAAGCGGTACTGCGTTTTCATAAACCTATTGCTCGCCCTAGCCGCACTTTGAGGCTAGTAGATTGGTGTATACTACTACAGTCTTCAAAATCATCCTTTCAGTTTGGAAGTATCCAAAAAGAGTTGCAAGACTAGCACGCTCAACTGCATGTCGTGAAAAGGCATCAAAGGCCGCCCTTTTGGAGTCGTCGAGTTCGTCGGTCTACTGTAAACGAAATCGTTTACGGTGGCAATATCTATTACTTTTTATTCTCAGGTCCGCTTCAAAACCGCTCGGAACACTTGTGTTAAAATACAGCGTTTGCTCATTCAGGAGTTTGATTTATCATTAGCTAGGGATGCTAAATCCAATCGGAAAAGATTCTATAGATACGCTCAATCAAAAGGTAAAAAGAGGGAAAGCATTAGAGATATGAAACTGTAGGACGGAAACGTAGCTCATACCGACTTGTTCAAAGCGACTGCCTTCTCCAAGAACTTCAGCGGCGTTCTGAAACTGGATAATTCTTTAAATGCTCCATCTAGGTCGTTTAATCTACTACCTGGTGCTTCTGCACTAGATGAGTTATTTTTCAATGAAGCACTTATCCATATTCGCGTCTACAAAGCTGAGGGACCAGATGGTATCCAGTCAATTATGCTGAAAAATCTTGCCCAAGTGCTTACAAAAACTTTATGCGAGCTCTTTAATTCATGCTTGAACCTGGGAATGGTTCCTAGTGAGTGGAAAGAGGCCATAATAGTACCAATACACAAGGGTGGTTGCAGATCAACTCTTGGTAACCATAGACTTGTCAGTCTGACTAGCATAGTCTCGAATGTATTGAAAAAACTACTACGTGAAACATTCTGTCAACATCTTTGTCGGCATTTTCTAACGAGTGCAACACAACATGGATTTTTAAGGGTAGATAATTCCTCACTAACCTTTCTAGTTTTCTAAATACTGTCACAAAAATGATAGAATAAGGGAGGATTGTCGGAGCACTCTAACCAGATTTCAGCAAGGCTTTCGATTTTTTAAATCACCGCTTTCTAGAGGATAAGCTAGCAGCAAAATACTCAACAGGTAATCAACATGTTTAGATAAATGTATTCCTTATTGGTAGGACATTCAGAGTTCGGGTAGGATCTACGCTGTCGAACAAAACTGTCGTGATCAATGGGTACACCAAGGGTCGGTACTTGGTCCTTTGCAATTCTTGATTTTCATTGATGGGTTTACGTCTGCATTGAAGTTGCCATGCTTCATCATCAAGGATGATGTGAAGTTTATCGAACCAACAGATGAAGATAACCAGATGCGAAAACTTGAACGTGTCATAAACTGATCACACCACTGTGATCAATCACTGAACCTTAATAAGTGTCAACGCTTGTCAGCACTGACTGTGTGCTTTACGATTGGCTCAAATGTTATTCCGTTTCTCCAAAGCATTAGCTGTTTTGAAATCAGTTGGTTGTTTAAGGATTCGCCTTTAATTCGTGAATTCTGTTAAATTGGTTTCAGACCCTTCCAAATCACACGGATCAAAGGAACACCTCATCTGTTATGAATTTATACTTTCAACGTCTCTATGTTTATCAACGCATTTTAGGCCTTGCTGCCTCCTCAGAACCGGAGATGATACACGGTCTTCACGCTCAAGTCTAGGTTTAAGTTTGCTGATTAAAAAGTCATTTAACAAACCTTTAATTCTCTGTATGCTGTCCTCTAAATTCAACATTCCCATATTAGTCTCAGTCTGTGACCTCACAGTCACCTTCGTACCGTTACTTGGTTCAAGTCTGCATAAGTGACAGATATAGCATACTCTTGGCATTTCGTCTTTATTGATAATTGCAATAGCATCAACATTATAGGTAAAGTCACTCTTCATAATAAGTGTTATCTTGACAAATAAAACAACTAGCGTGTCGGGGTGTGTGACTAACCGCCAAACGACAAATTTGGCCCACGTGACCGCGTTCGCTGGGCTTCGCCAGTAATGTCATGACGCCGGGATGAAAAGATAATTCGATCGATTTGTTTGGTAAATGGGTACGGCCGCGTCGGTTCGTATGAAACAAAGTCGAGTCCGAAGCGGACTAAAAATTGCTGGAAGAGGGTGAGTGAATAATGTCGCCACAGGAAAGGTGGATAACAAAATTTGTCGTTGCTCCTGTAGATTAGATCCGAATTTCCGGTCCTATGTGTCAAGCGAAGTAGAAAAGATCTTATTCGAATGGTGGCAAAATAAATCCAATATTCATTATTAGACTCAAACTTGCCCGCGTACGTTTTGTTTGGCTCAAAATGTATAAAATAGATTTTGCTAAAGTTTTTGTGTTGCCTCTTCAAACGCCGAAGCACAAAAGTATTTGTCCGCACAGCTAATGTTGAGTTAGTATGAATGCAGCAAACCCGGAATTTAAATATATGTTTCAACTCGGTAAAATCCGTCCTCTTCTTCTTGTTCCATAGAAATCTCCAAATGATTATTGAACCTGGAGTGATTATCGTTTATTGAAAGCTGCTTTCAGATTGTTGCTACATCTACGCATTGACGATATTCCCTCTAATCTGTGTAGTTTAACAATTTTTTCCAAAAATCGCACTCCTGCCTGTTTATCAGCACATCCAAATTGCCGAGTGCGGCAACAAGAAGACTGCCAACACCACTCTTTCTAATATCGGCTTACGTAGGTAGTAATGTAATGTAGACATTTCAAAGTTTTGTATTATGTCGCCATTTCTCTCTTGTTTTTGAATGTCCTTCTAATTCTCAACTATTCAGCAAATGAGGATATCCGTACACATCATTTAGTACTGCAACTGCCTTCAGTCATATCAAAACTGATCCTTCTACCCGTCTTGTTTCAACTACCAACTTCGTAGATGGTGTTGTCTTCCAACAACTTGTAGTTATTGAATGGTATCCCTTATCATTCATCTCTCAGAAGTTTTCAGCTGAATCCCCACCATGTCCCTCTCTATCCGCACTATCGGAAGTTCTTGAAAGGTATTACTTCCACAGTGCTTAACGGATCACATGCCTGTGGTGATATTGCGTTTTAATCATCCTCCTAACAAGCATTCTTACAAGCAAAATCCGGCATATACGTTTACGCAAATTTATGAACAAATTGTTCGTCACATGGCCGGCAGTTGTAATGTTGTTGCAGACTTGCTATACACTCTTGGCCTTTGTAATATTGTCCCGGCTAACAGCAGTCTAATTCCATTGATGAAGAGCAACATGTGAAGGATTGTCGAAGCTGAATATTTCTCATCCATCAAATTGAATGCAATGATATTTACATTTTTTAGAAAAGTCTATTTTTGTATGACTCATTTAATAATATCATACGCCTTTTATTCTTCTTTACTCTCGCTAAGCCACTTTCTCATTTTGGAATTCGTGCAAATATCCAGCTGATTTTTCCTATTACTTTTGGCCTGGCATGAAGAAGTGTATTCGCCGGTGTGTAAGATCTTACACTTAATGCCAACATGGTAGCGTAGCAACTTGTAATTTCTTTTTCTTTCAATTGTATTTCCATTTCCATCAATGTTTGTTTTAATCAAACATTATTCCAGAATATACATTTTCCGCGCGCGTTCCTCTTCTGCTTGATTTTCGTGGTGCTGCGTAATTGCGTGTTTGCGATTCACGATGGTTCACAGCAAAATTGATTTGTCGCACATTTTTCAGCTTCGTCAATTATAATTGCTGGAATATTTTTGTTTGTGGATATTTGCATTGGACATTGAATTTTCACTCTCCGTGAATTCATTCCTTTGTCCATTTTTACTATAAAATTTTCTTTTTTTATTTTTGCATTTATCCACTACAGTAGCATTCATCGACATACAACTACTACTCCTGGCCAATTTCCCAATCCCGGAGCTCGATTT